>VIAB01052589.1:0-10596 GCA_009801035.1 Oophaga pumilio | reverse complement strand
TTTTCCTGCCCGCGGAGCCATTCTCCTGCCCGCGGAGCCATTTTGCTGCCCAGGGAGCCATTCTCCTGCCCGTGGAGCCATTTTCCTGCCTGCAGAGCCCTCTCCTGCCCGCAGAGCATCCTCGGGGCCGGTTATTGGTTTTGTGGTTTATTACAGACTCCGCTCTCCTGGATGCGATGGATCAGTTGAGTGCGATTTCCCACAGGTTTTCATAAAAGGTGCAGAGTGTGAGACCAAACCCTCCCATCCACTAATGCACATGGTGCCCCCGACGCCCGTCCGCCTGCCTCCCACTCACAGGACTCTGCTGTCTCTGTAGATTGTCAGCTCTTGGGACAAGGTACTGTTTGCTATGTAGACCGGCACATTAGGAGGTCATACCAGGGATCACTCGTTGCTTTCATCATACCACCAGGTATCACTCGTTGCTATCACCAGACCACCAGGAATCACTTGTTGCTATCACCAGACAACCAGGAATCACATGATGCTTTCACCAGACAACCAGGAATCACTTGTTGCTATCACCAGACCACCAGGAATCACTTGTTGCTATCACCAGACCACCAGGAATCACTTGTTGCTATCACCAGACCACAAGGAATCACTTGTTGCTTTCACCAGACCACCAGGAATCACTTCTTGCTATCACCATACCACAAGGAATCACTCGTTGCTTTCACCAGACCACAAGGAATCACTTGTTGCTATCACCAGACCACCAGGAATCACTTCTTGCTTTCACCAGACCACAAGGAATCACTCGTTGCTTTCACCAGACTACCAGGAATCACTTGTTACTTTCACCAGACCACCAGGAATCACTCGTTGCTTTTACCAGACCACAAGGAATCGCTTGTTGCTTTCACCAGACCACCAGGAATCACTTGTTGCTTTCACCAGACCACCAGGAATCACTTGTTGCTTTCACCAGACCACCAGAAATCACTTGTTGCTTTCACCAGACCACAAGGAATCACTTGTTGCTTTCACCAGACAACCAGGAATCACATGATGCTTTCACCAGACCACCAGGGATCACTCGTTGCTTTCACCAGACCACCAGGAATCACTTGTTGCTTTCACCAGACCACCAGAAATCATGTGATGCTTTCACCAGACCACCAGGGATCACTCGTTGCTTTCACCAGACCACCAGGAATCACATGATGCTTTCACCAGACCACCAGAGATCACTCGTTGCTTTCACCAGACCACCAAGAACCACTCGTTGCTTTCACCAGACCACCAGGAATCAGTTTTTGCTTTCATCATACCACCAGGAATCACTTGTTGATTTCACCAGACCACCAGGAATCACTTGTTGCTTTCACCAGACCACCAGGAATCACTCGTTGCTATCACCAGACCACCAGGAATCACTCTTTGCTTTCACCAGACCACAAGGAATCACTTGTTGCTTTCACCAGACCACCAGGAATCACATGATGCTTTCACCAGACCACCAGGAATCACTTGTTGCTTTCACCAGACCACCAGGGATCACTCGTTGCTTTCACCAGACCACAAGAAATCACTTCTTGCTATCACCAGATCACCAGGAATCACTCGTTGCTTTCACTAGACCACCAGTAATCACTCGTTGCTTTCACCAGACCACCAGGGATCAGTCGTTGCTTTCATCATACCACCAGGAATCACTTGTTGCTTTCACCAGACCACCAGGAATCACTCGTTGCTTTCATCAGACCACCAGGGATCACATGATGCTTTCACCAGGCCACCAGGTTCTGACCAGCAGCTGAATCTAAGCTTCTATTGCTCCTCATCTCACCCTGCCTGGTGGCTGCTCCTAGGGTGGCCGCTGACTATGCCACTGACGCCACGTACAAAGGTCATGTCCCCCTGGCTGCCAGGACTGTAGATGTACAAGTACCACCAGGACAGTAATAGTCAGTGCTCATTGCAGCCAATATTTAACCCCTCGTGCTGGGGCGTCTGGGATTTGCCCCTCGGAGAATAAACATGAGAAGGCAGCAGAACTTTCTCATTAGCGTCTTCGGGGGCCGTTATTATTTCCCGACATGTTGTTGTGATGTTGCCGCTTCTTGGATGCGGTTCTGGAGTCACATCCGGGATCTGGCCGTGTTGTCTTTCATCTCCTCTCCTGCTCCACATTTACCTTTCATTGTCAGGTCTTTGATAGCTCCCTGAAGCACAAAGTACAATGCATTTAGCAATTTAACTAATGGGGAAATCATCCAGTGTTCCTCTGGCTCCATGACAGAAGCTTCTTCACCAGCTGTCTGCTGGTTCATCTGCAGACGGGCAACTTCCGGAGCCATCAGCCATCAGTCATCCGCCGCCTTCATATCTGTGGAGAGTGAAATTCTGACATCATGGAGGAGGGAGCGAGGCCACTGGTCCATCCAAAAAACAGGATGGACAGGACAATCCTGAAGCCCCTGGACCCAGTGCAAAATCTGCACCAGGCCCACCACCCCACCACTATGTGCCATTAATAATACTGGTGTGGTCTCAGGGGGCCACATCTGCACCCCACAGAACTGCGACAGTAGAAACTCGGTGTAAAATTATTGGCAGACCGCCCGAAACTGGGCTCCTCTCCAGTCACTTGCACCAACAGGTTATCAGACATTTGCACTTCCAGGATCTTTTCCAGTTCTTGCACTGTTGGGCTCGCTGATAATTTCTTGCACCACCACAATATCTGACAGTCTCTTGCACCACTGAGTTGTCTACTGGTCTCTTTCACCCTCTGACTCTCTGCCAGTCTCTTGCACCACCGGACTCTCTTCCAGTCTCTTGCACCACCAGACTCTCTTCCAGTCTCTTGCACCACCGGACTCTCTGCCAGTCTCTTGAATCCTCAGCCTCTCTGCCAGTCTCTTGTATCACCAGAATCTGCCAGTATCTTGCACCCTCTGACTCTCTGCCAGTATCTTGCACCCTCTGACTCTCTGCCAGTTTCTTGCACCCTCTGACTCTCTGCCAGTCTCTTGTATCACCAGACTCTGCCAGTATCTTGCACCCTCTGACTCTCTGCCAGTATCTTGCACCATCTGACTCTCTGCCAGTCTCTTGCACCCTCTGACTCTCTGCCAGTCTCTTGCGCCACCGGACTCTCTGACAGTCTCTTGCACCACCGGACTCTCTGCCAGTATCTTGCACCACCAGACTCTCTGCCAGTCTCTTGCATTACCGGACTCTCTGCCAGTCTCTTGAATCCTCAGCCTCTCTGCCAGTCTCTTGTATCACCAGACTCTGCCAGTATCTTGCACCCTCTGACTCTCTGCCAGTCTGTTGCACCTCCAGACTCTATGCTAATCTCTTGGATCTTTTACTCTCTGCCACTCTCTTGCACCTTCTGACCCTCTGCCAGTCTCTTGCATCACCTTAGTCTCTGCCAGTCTATTGCATCCTTAGACTCTCTGCCTGCCAATCTCTTACACCACTGGACTCTCTGACAGTCTTTTGCACCCTCCAACTCTCTGCCAGTCTCTTGAAACACCGGGGTCTCTGCCAGTCTCTTATACTAATGCTCCCTCGGCCAGTCTCTTTCAACCTCTGACTCTCTGCCTGTCTCTGACGCTACCACACTCTCTACCAGTCTTTTGCCCCACCGGATTTTTTGCCAGTCTCTTGCCCCACCGGACTCTCTGCCAATCTTTTGAAACACCGGGGTCTCTGCCAGTCTCTTGTACTAATGCGCTCTCAGTCAGTCTCTTTCTACCTCCAACTATCTGTCAGTCTCTAACACTATCACACTGTCTGCCAGTCTCTTGCCCCACTGGACTCTCTGCTGGTCTCTTGAAACACTGGGATCTCTGCCAGTTTCTTGTACTAGTGCACTCTCAGCCAGTCTCTTTCAACCTGACTCTCTGCCAGTCTCTGAAACTACCACACTCTCTGCCAGTCTCTTGCCCCACTGGACTTTCTGCCAGTCTCTTGCCCCACCGGACTCTCTGTCCATCTCTTGCCCCACTGGACTCTCTGCCAGTCTCTTGCCCCACTGGACTCTCTGCAGTCTCTTGCCTCACCGGCCTCTCTGCCAGTCTCTTGCCCCACCGGATTCTCTACCAGTCTCTTGCCCCACTGGACTCTCTGCCAGTCTCTTGCCCCACTGGATGCTCTGTCAGCCTCTTGCCCCACCGGCCTCTCTGCCAGTCTCTTGCCCCACTGGACGCTCTGTCAGTCTCTTGCCCCGCTGGACTCTCTGCCAACCTCTTGCCCCACCGGCCTGTCTGCCAGTCTCTTGCCCCACCGGCCTCTCTGCCAGTCTCTTGTACACTGGGCGCTCCGTAGGCATATGGCATTGCATGCAGATGAAGCAGACCTCCATTTCTCCATGATGCTATGAGACATTGAACCAGTCACAGACTTTATCCTACACCAGAACTTCTGGAGGAAACTGATGTGAACACATGGCCCACATGGACCCACCACCACAAGGCATCGCTCACTGCACACTACATTGCTCCACATCCCATGAACTGTGAACTTCACACAATCCAATACCTGGCTGATATTTATGACATATGAGCCAGTGTGACTATGTAAATCCACTGGTTTTTATGTCCTGCAAGTCGGAGGTGGACATGCCAATTATCTCTCCAGTTTCCATCCATCTCCACAATTTGCGGTCGTCCTTCCCTCCACACGAGCGGCTTTCCAATATCTCCTCAGGTTTCTGATCGCACATCTTTTATAAAAATCAATTATCCAATAATATCTGAGAATTTACATCCCGCTCCCGCTCCATTTTTAATTATCATATATCTCTCCATTGTCTCTTTTTCCAATGGTGAATCTGCTCTTCCCACATCCCATAAAATCACTGACTGATGGCTCTTATTTCGGGTTTACCATCCCCCGGAGATGCAGATGTCTCCTGAGGTCCCTCCTGTTTCCTCATCTCCTATAATAAAGCCGAAGGGTTTTACTTTTTTATAAAGGTCTTCAAAAATCATTCAGGGACCATGATGGCAGGTGGGAACCAATGGGATAGAGACCAGATGGTGGACGTCGGGCTTGGGTTAGCACCAGAGCCGGGGGACAGCGAGGGATCATTGGTGCTGTGTGACGGCTGAAACTAGGAATGGTAAGGTGCCAATGTGGGCGGCAATTATTGCGGGCGCTGTGGTTGGCACCATGAGCAAACACAGAGCGCCCTGATAAACACTGTGCGATGGTCAGACCGCTACCATCGAGATGCATCGGTCTGCAGAGGAGCTGGAGACACTTTTCATCAAAGATTCAACGCCAAAAAAGTGGCACAAAAGCTTTAAAAAGTCACAAAATTTCTGTGCAAAGCAAAGTTGCAATCAAATTTTGCGACTTTTGGCATTTTTACACCAGTTTCTTCCAGCGTGGGGAGCTGTGGTGGGATGGTAGGGTGGATGGACCATCTAGTTCATGACAAGCTGTGGCGTTCCCTACACCAGAAATCTGGCTCCAGCACCTGACCAGTAGGATGTCATCATCTGCACCATATCACTCTTCATTCTGACTCCACCAAACCCCTTTGTTTCTGCCTCGTTTTTGCTTTGTTCTGCCTCGTTTTTGCTTTGTTTTCCCCTCATTTTTGATTTGTTTCTGCCTCATTTCTGCTTTGTTTTCCCCTTGTTTTTGCTTTTTTTCTCATTTTTGCTATTTTTCCCTTGTTTTTTCTGTTTCCGCCCCATTTTTGCTTTGTTTTTCCCTCGTTTTTTCTTTCTGCCCCATTTTTGCTGTTTTTCCCTCGTTTTTGCTTTGTTTTTCCCTCGCTTTTGCTTTGTTTCTGACTCGTTTTTGCTTTATTTCTGCCCCATTTTTGCTGTTTTCCCTCATTTTTGCTTTGTTTTTCCCTAGTTCTTGCTTTGCTTCTACCTCTTTTTGCTTTGTTCTTCCCTTGTTTTTGCTTTGTTTCTTCCTCATTTTTGCTGTATTTCCCTCGATTTTACTTTGTTTCTGCCTCGTTTTTGCTGTTTTTCCCTCGCTTTTTCTTTATTTTTGCCTCATTTTTGCTTTGTTTCTGCCCCATTTTTGCTTTGCGTCCCTCGTTTTTGCTTTGTGTCTGCCTCATTTTTGCTTTGTTTTTCCCTCGTTTTCGCTTTGTTTCTGCCCCATTTTTGCTTTGCTCCCATCGTTTTTGCTTTGTTTTTGCCTCATTTTTGCTTTGTTTTTCCCTTGTCTTTGCTTTGTTTCTGCCCCATTTTTGCTTTGCTCCCCTCGTTTTTGCTTTGTTTTTGCCTCATTTTTGCTTTGTTTTTCCCTTGTTTTTGCTTTGTTTCTGCCTCATTTTGCTTTGTTTTTCCCTCGTTTTTGCTTTGTTTCTGCCTCATTTTTACATTTGAATGGGTGAAAAACTCTGCAAAAATACTGAAATAATTGATGCTGCAGAATGTGAAAAATGCTCCATGGTTAAAATCGTCAAAGAGGATATCAGCAGTGTAAGTGGGAGAGTTCACCTTGAAAATGTGACAAAAATGCAACATGTGAACATGTCCTAGTGGGTGTAATGAGGCTGACAATTATGGAGGCACGTCAATGTCCCCCTGATGTGGGCCAGGTAAGGAGGAGTAGTGGTCGACCTTGTTATGGAGGCGCTGGGCCTGGTAAATGCACATAGAGGGTCTGATGGCCACAAATACATAGCCATGTGGTTATCGGGACCCTCCGAGCCTTCTTTTACCCCAATATGAGACATTTACTGTCCTTTTTGTTGTCAATTCTGGGAGTTCAGGGGGTCTAGGCCACCATGTCTTCCCCTTTCCTGGGCACTGGTCCTGACCCTTCTTCCTGGGAGCGTTGGGGTCTCTTCCCTTGTCCGTGGGCTTCTGAATCAAGAGTGAAGCCTTTTTTTTTGATCAGTCATGGGCCGAGCTTTACACTTTTTGCAGAGGTCATTTTTTGGGGACCATTCAGCATATATTACCTAGAGGATCAGATTCCCTTTCCTCTGGCAGGACGGCCAGTGGCGGCCAGCTTATCCTGGGCAGAAGAGGACACATCAGTGCAGTGCAGACAGTTGTGGGTGGGGGGCGCCGCTGATCTCTGGGAGCCGCTTCTCACCTCCTGCCGCTTTCTGCTCCTGTGATTCCTGTTGCGTCCTGGGATTTCAGATGGGAATGCGAGCGAATACATTTTATTTGGCGGGAGCCCCCCGAGACCCCAGGACCGCACCGGAGGCTAAGTGAGGTTAATAGCTGAGCACATGTCTGGGCGTCGAGGGAGGCAGCAACCGGCAGAGCTGACAGGGGCGTGATGAATTATGGGTGACCAAATATCTGATTTCTCCCCTGTATCCAGCATGCGGACATTTAAAGGGACGGTCCCTGCGCGCGGCTGCAGCTAATCATTTCCTCTGGAATTTAGAATGTAGCAAAGAAAATCTCGATTTTCAAATTTTGCATAAAAAGGTGCTGACTGATGACACGTTTACCATCGCTTTCCTTCTTGGTTCAATGTATCTTACAAAACAGCATTTTGCAAATGGTCTTTATCTAAAAATATCTTCCCGTGTTCAGGAGTAACACAGAGCCGCAGGGTCAGACTACACAGGGCTTGTTTGGAGTCTGTTACCATGGAGATACATAGGTCTGTGTAGCTGCTGTAGACACAAAATGGTAAGAAGTGAAACTATTTACAAAATTGCTTCATTCTTTGTATCCTTTGGAGTGAAATTATTGCAAAAATATACACACCCTCAAAGTCAAAGTCCCCAATAAAAAGAATTGGTGGCAGAAATACAAGGCGATGAGATCATTCCCAAGCCTGCCCTTGTACCATGGGGGTTCATTAAAGGGTTAATCCTAACTTCGACGGTTCCACCCACATCTATCTCAAAAACAAGATTAATATTTCCATGGCTGCAGCTGAGGGTCCGAGGTGCCCCCTGATAACAAGCGTCCTCCCCCCACCCGTACAGGGGGCACAATGCAGTCAGGGGGTAACGTCCTCCTGGAGTCACCAAACCCAGATCCTCCATCAGACGCAGATAGAGAAGTGCGATCCGTCACTGCACAGGTCACGTCTCCTCCAGAGTCCAGTGGTGGCGGCTTTACACCACTCCATCCGCCGCTCGGCATTGTGCTTGGTGATGTACGGCTGCAGGTAGCTGCTGAGCCATGAAGCTCCCGGCGGGGGCGCTGTGTCTGTGCTGATGCCAGAGGAGGTCTGGACCCTGCAGTATTGGGGCGCTGGTGGCTTTTCTGTCCTCTGCTCCTCAGCACTCGGCCCCCCGCTCTGAAACATTACGGGGTCTCCACGTACAGTTACGGAGGTGATGGACACATTAGGAGCAAATTAACGCCATAATCTGACTTGTTCCTCCAGGATAGACGGCTGTGAGAACATACTGAGGGTTGTAGTTTTGGGGCAGTAGAGGGGTGCAGGTTGGGGGTTGTAGTTTTGGGGCTGAGCTGCCAGCATTAGCTCCGGTACTCGCTGTAAACCAGTTAACCCTTTGTGAAAACACAGCATCGGATAGGTAAGAATAATGTTGTTTTATTATGTTTTTTTATTACAGGAGAACAAGGAAATCGAGGATTAACTGTACAATAAAAGATGGTCAAAAACTGTGTGTTTAGTTCATTAAAATGATTTTTAATTAATGTGTGTGTGTTTTTTTTATTTCATACAATAGGATTAATAATTGAGAGTTGTCTAATTGACAACTCTCAATTATTAACCCAGCTTAAAGTCACCTTCCAATAGCAAGGTGGCTTTAACCCATTATTAACCCATTCGCCACCGCTAAAGGGCAATGGGAATAGACGGGATAAGTGCCAGAAAGGGCGCATCTAATTATAGATTTGCCTTTTCTGGGGTGGCTGGGGGCAGATGTTAGTAGCCAGGGGGGGCACAAAATAAATGCACCCTCCCTAGGCTGTTATTATCTGCCCCCACTCGCCAGTTTTGTCTGTCTGGTGGAGAAAATAGCGCGCGAGCCCACGCATTTTTTTCAACGAATTTACACCTTTAATTAACCCCTACATGTATGAAATTTTGCACACATACACTCATGTAATTGTTAGTGAAAACCATATATCAAACTACATGAAATGACATGGTTAACTGTATGTAAACCATGTGTCATTTCATGTCGGGTCTGTAATTTCACAAAAGCCGGCAATTGAATTAGCGGCTATTATACTATGTAGAAGTGCATGAGCTATAAATATATATATATGTATATGTCACAATGACATGTATACTGTATATATATATATGTATTCTATGCGTATATATCTATTCTTTCTTTTGTGATTTAAAAACTATCATTTGGATCCATTATATGTCGGTTTTGCTAGCCACCAACAAAATCTCGCAAGTCGGATGTCAATCGGATGTGAAAAGTACGCTCAGATGTGACTAAATCGCATCATCGCAGTACAATTGGATGACAGACGGATGACTGTTCATGAAACTTTTGTGCAATAATCGACCGACTAAAAGGGTCCGATTTTTTAGACGGTGTGTGTGACTGCTGGCTCAGTGGTTAGCACAAGATGGCTCAGTGCTTAGCACATGGTGGCGCAGTGGGTAGCACATGGTGACTCAGTGGGTAGCACATAGTGGCCCAGTGCTTAGCACACGGTGGTTCAGTGGTTAGCACACGGTGGCTCAGTGGTTAGTACATGGTGGCTCGGTGGTTAGCATGGCTGCTTTGCAGCATTGGGGTCCTAGGTTCAAATCTTTCCAGGTACAACATCTGTGAGGAGTTTGTGTGTTCTCCTCGTGTTTGTCGGTTTCCTCCCACACTCCATAGACGCAGTGATAGGGAATGTAAATGGTGAGTCCCAATGGGGACAGTGGTGATAATGGCTGCACAGCGCTGCGGAGTATATTGGCGCCATATAAGCGAGTGAAATCATTAGCAGATGGATGTGTAGCGCCTCTCGCAGGCGACCTCTGATAGCGCCGCGGTTCCGTGTTGGGTGATATCAGAATCGGAATTTACATAATAACAGATTGTAACAATCAGGACGGAGAATCTGTGGCCCTGAGACACGTCTGAGCCCTGACAGCTACCGGGATCCTGCGACCTCACCTCCCGGAATTACTGCTGATCCCGCACACCGCGTGGTAATGATAGTAACGAAGAGACCGCAGGGGGGCAATAATTAACGTGAGGAGGAGCGGTGTGAACACGGCGAGTGCAGACATGAAGACTGACATCCAAGACAAAGAGATCCCAGAGAAATCCACCGAGATCCGGAGAGCAAGAGCGGATCCGGTGCAACAGTGTATCTAATAACAAATCTAACAATGTATCTAATAACAAATCTAACAATGTATTTAATAACGTATCTAACAATGTATCTAATAACATATCTAACAATGTATCTTACAATGTATCTAACAATGTATCTAATAACATATCTAACAAGGTATCTAACAATGTATCTAACAAGGTATCTAATAATGTATCTAACAATGTATCTAACAATGTATCTAACAATGTATCTAATAACATATCTAACAATGTATCTTACAATGTATCTAACAATGTATCTAATAACATATCTAACAACGTATCTAACAATGTATCTAATAAGGTATCTAACAATGTATCTAATAATGTATCGGTATCGGTATCGGAATGGTATCGCCGATATCCAAAAAATATCG
>VIAB01052570.1:4320-14556 GCA_009801035.1 Oophaga pumilio | reverse complement strand
TATCTGTGATACAGCGTGACAGACTGAGAAAGAAGTAATGGCATCGGGAAACTTGCTGTATTTGAAGCAGTGATGAGACCAGATATTGGAGACTAAGAGCTATATCAAATGATAACAGGTGCTCTACAAAAAAAAGGAATGTTAGTCCAATGCTTCTACGGGTCCAGGTGCCATGTTACGGGTGCACCCTTGATGTAGCCAAGCTATTCAATGCATCATTACACCAAGGGCCGACTCCACGTTTTCATGGGCTCCAGGTGAAAGAGTCTCAGTGGGCCCCTTTAACACATAACACAATTCATGATGCACAGATACGGCAGAGAATAGTATAGGTATAGTACAATGACAAAGATTTCACTTACTTCTTACATTACATAAGTGATGTTTGTAACGCTCGCGCCCAGACTGGATGGCGCGAGTGAGGATTGTGGCCCCACTGTGCCACAAACCAGACAAACCAGACTACCCTGGAGGGGTGTGACTGAGCAGCTACTTTGGTGTTCACTGGAGCCTCTAGTGGTGAAGTCAGGCTTATGCGGCAGGTAGCTGCCAGGTACCACTCCAGGGCGGTATCTGGCCATAGCTGCTGACCCCACTGGGGGACAGAACACTAATGACAGGTGCGGGCAAATACAGACGGGCTCAACTGGTAATCTGGCGGGCACGGATGGCACTCTGGCAGGCAGGCACGGCTGACACTTCCTGAGTCTTATGGAGACTGTGTGCACTCTCCTAATATGTCCCCAGCCTATTGACAGAACTCACAGCATGGCCTGGAGTGGCGAGTAAGGTGGGAAATAGGAAGCCATGCAGTGATGCCAGTGATGCAGCGATGTTACAATATTTATTGTAAATTCTTCAATAGCTCAGAAACTGGTAAATACTCGGAGCGCACAGTGCATGCCCTGAGGGGATTCAAAAGTATTCATTTTAGACAAGACGGTATAGTCCTCCATACAGTATTATGGGCACCATATAGTCCTCCATACAGTATTAAGGGCACCACATAGTCCTCCTTACAGTATTATGGGCCCCACATATTCCTCCATACAGTATTATAGGCACCACATAGTCCTCCATTCAGTATAATGAGCCCAATATATTATTCCATACAGTACAATGAGCCCCATATATTGCTCAATATAGATTAATGAGCCCCATATAACACTCCATGCAGAATAATAGGCACCATATAATTCTCCATACAGAGTAATGGACCCCATATATGGCTTCATACAGAATAATGGGCCTCATATAATGCTCCATACAAAATAATCATCCCCATATATTGCTCCATATAAAATAATGGGCCTCACATAATGGTCTACCCAAATTAATGGACTCCATATAATGCTCCATACAGAATGGAAAACCGAAAAAGGAGGGAAACTTCAAAGCCCAAGTAGTAAAAGGTATAATCTTTATTAGACAATTATTTATAAAAAACATATTTAAAAAAAGATGACAAAAGGTGCAGAAGTGTCTGTGCTAAAAGATTACCAATTGGATTTCTGACCACTTGTGGTGAATTAGAGTACAGAGACAAGTGCTGAAGAGACTGAAATGAAATGGGGGGTAAGTCCATTAGATGGCTAGTGCAACAATAAATATATATATTTCAATTATATAAGGCTATACATATAATGAGGTTCCCAATGCAATAAATATAAAGTGCTATTGCAAAAGTGTATAAAGCATATAGGTGAAGGATCATTAATATAGCAAGGGGACAAATGTATTTAAAAAGATGGTAGGATGTTAGTGAGACTTAGCCAGCATTTCACTCAGTTAGTAACAATGGCAGGACATGAAGCATATCACCTTGGTAAAGTACAAATGCACAGGGCATAGGAACCCAACATAAGTTTCGATTTGAGCTGTTTCCTGGAGGTAAGTGAATGAAAGAAAGAGAGGCTATGTGGTCCTTAATAGTACTGACAGTGATCAGCTGATTAGTGGCGCTTGCTGCAGCCATGTCGAGCACTGGAAGTGATGGCCTCAGTGCCCCACGTCATTTGTCACCACCCAATAGAAAATGTGTCACATGGCGGGAGTGGAGGATGACATTGAAGGGACACGTCTCCACAGCAACCGAGGCTCACCGGCCAAAGCGAGCCCACAGTGCTGAAGTGCAAGGAGCTGAAAGGAGGGGGACAGAGTCACTGGAGCGAATACCTGGACAGATGGCCGTGAGCCACCGTGCCTTCAGTACACCCACAAAAGCGGAGGAGAGGGAAGCACGGGGGTCACGAGACCGCAGCAACAGAAATCCCATGGCAGACTCAGGCCTTGATTGTTCAGGTAATAGGTGTACATAGTGTGTGGATTAGTCATCGAGAGAAGGGCTAGAAACTGAGGGAGAAAAATTATAATGAAAGGGGGGAGAAAATGCAACTGGAAGTGAATATAATCTAAGTGAGTGTGAACAAGTGCAGGAAAAAGGGGGGAATCAAAATGTGCCTGCCTCAAACATATGATAAAGTTGCATCAGAGTCTAGCAGAGATAAAAAATCCTTAACTGAACTGATGATAAATTCCAGTTGTTTTTAAAAATTAGCCCATAGTGGTCCAAAAAGTGTTCAGGGAAGTGGAGATGAAGGTCAGCTATTAATGTGATTCACATCAAGATGCGGCTTCTGTGCAGGTGGTGACACACCTGTTAGATGTGAAGAAGAAAGTGGAATTGAGATCCAGACTCCGATGTTATGAGATCCAAGGTTAAGGCTTCAAATATAAACTCCAAAGTTTGAAATTCAAGTGTGGATGGTGACAGCAACGTCTAAGGCCATGATCCAATACAGGCAGAAAAATGAACACCATGCAATCTATAAAATAAGCAGATAAATACATATATGAGTATCCTAAAAAAAAACATACACTGAAAAAACACAAGAATAAATACATAAAATGAAGGACTGAACAAAACCTATAAGAAAGTCCCTAAATATTAAAACTACAGAAAAGAGGCAAAGCCAAGTACCTCATTTATCCCACCAAGGCAAATTGATCCAATTCTCGTTATCCACTCCATTTCTAGTTGAGCAAGTTTGATCTTAAGATTTCCGTCGCATGAGTCCTTAATGATATGGGCCTTCCTGAGGTGTTGGGGTATTAGTTTGAGAAGTGAAAGATCAGTCACTTCACATGGATTATAGATATCCCGGACGTGTTCCCTTGTACGGATTTTCAATTTGCCTTGAAGTCATACTAATATATAAAACAGGCACAGGCAAGATGCATGGTAAATTACATGATCAGTGTTTCATGTCGTCACTTGATTTAAAAATTATTGCTTTCTCCATATGCGCACATTCTGCACAGCTGCTATAGCTATATGGGTTAAACCCCCATCTAGGACCTTTGGATCTGAATGCTCCCCTGTGGTGGCTATGGACAAGGATGTCTTTGAGATTGCGTGTTCTCCTGTACGTAATTGAAGGAGCTTGGGAAATATGTTTTGTCAGCACTGGATAATTCATTAGAATGGGTCAGTACTTGGATAGAGCATCCCTCATATTGCTCCATTTGTCATTGAAGGTTGAGATAAATCTGACCTCCGAGAAGGATGATGTCTTCCTCTTAAGTTTTAATAGGTCCAATCTATTCACCTTCTGTGCTTACATCCATCCTTGTCTTATGATCCTATATTTTTCTCTATCTATCTATCTATCTATCTATCTATCTATCTATCTATCTATCTATCTATCTATCTATCTATCTATCTATCTATCTATCGATCTATCTATCTATGTCTTTGCATATACAGTGCCTTGCGAAAGTATTCGCCCCCCTGAAACTTTTTAACCTTTTCCCACATATCATGCTTCAAACATAAAGATACCAAATGTAAATTTTTGGTGAAGAATCAACAACAAGTGGGACACAATTGTGAAGTTGAATGAAATTTATTGGTTATTTTAAATTTTTGTGGAAATACAAAAACTGAAAAGTGGGGCGTGCAATATTATTCAGCCCCTTTAACTTAATACTTTGTTTTGCGGCGATTACAGCTGCAAGTCGCTTGGGGTATGTCTCTATCAGTTTTGTACATCGAGAGACTGAAATTCTTGCCCATTCTTCCTTGGCAAACAGCTCGAGCTCATGAGGTTGGATGGAGATCGTTTGTGAACAGCAGTTTTCAGCTCTTTCCACAGATTCTCGATTGGATTCAGGTCTGGACTTTGACCTTCTTCCGGCAAAGCACCGAAATGCGCGTGGGACACGGCAGCACGTTCTTTCCTCTGGTAATTCATGCCGTAATTATTTGTTATATTATTTGTTTGCATCCCTGCATTCAGCACCTCATAAGTACGTTCTATATTTTGCACTACAGCACCTTTTATATCCCTGCACCTTATATTCTGATTACTGTATTTAGCACTTTATATAGTGTGCTCCATATTGTACTGCAGCACTTTTTTGCACTCCTGCACCTTATACAGAATATTTCTCAGTGCATTTTGATCATTGCATTCAGCACCTTTCATATTGTGTCCCATATATTGCACTATAGCACTTTTACTTCCTGATTTTTTGCATTTTCATCATTGCACTATAAGCTGCTTTTATTGAGTGTTCTAATTTTGCACAGTAGCACTTTTTTTTGCACTATAGCACTTTTTTAGGATTGTAGCTTGTCATTATTGTCTGGATTTTGTGCTTTTTATTCTTGTTTTTTTTTGCACTATTATTTTATATAGCAATATATTGTTTGCACTTTATACTCAAAGCTATTAATTTTGTTTATATATACATACTTTTTTGACAGTACATTATTTTTGTTTTTTTATATATTTTTTTTTTGTGCATAGATGGTCTAATTTTTTGGCACTATTATTGTGTTATTGTACGGGTATGCTATAAACTATATTGTATTTTCTTGGGCATTTTTACATGGATGTTGGAATATAGCTCTTGTTGAAATTTTATGCATTAGTAATTTATCAAACGTACTCCGTTTCATTCAGCTTTTTATAATCACACGTATAGCAAAAACAGGCCCTCTCATGTGTATGCTTTTTAAGCAGACGTGTTGTGAATGGACTTGAGATGAGTTCTGAGCAGGGGCTCCCTCTGGTGGTTACAAGCGGTACTGGACTGTCCAGTGAAGATTGTGAGGATTGGGAATCAGGTGTTACTGACTGGTCTTATATAAGGGAGTCACCTTCCCATCAGGGTTGCCGGTGACCAATTGTTCTGGTCTCAATCCTTGATTCCTGTTTCCTTTGTAGCCTGCTGTGTCGTGTCTGCATCTCCTGCTAACAGATAAGTCATTTTCTTCTTTTTGCTTTTGTGCTTGATTTTTGCATTTTGTCCTGCATTACTTTGGGGGCCTTCAGGGTCCCCTCCGGGGGCTTTTGCCCTCTCAGTTTTGTTCAGTCACTGATGTTTGTACATTTGCTTTTTCCAGTTTTTACAGTGGCTGCTGTTTTGATTTTGTTACACCAGAGAACTAATTTAGGTGGTAGAGGTCGTGTGATCTCAGGTGTTTTTGAAATTAGTAAAGTTGGTGCTTTTCAGGGTTTTTTGGGATTGCAGTAAGTGCCCTTCCTATCCTTTTCTATTTAGATAGTTTGGGCCCCAACGTTTGCTCATACTATTTTCTGTCTGTGTCAGTATTTCTTCTTGTCTAACCGCCATTACATGTTTGGGGGCTTTCTATGTTCTTTGGGGATCTGCTCCGGGGCAGATAGCTTTCCTCTTTCTATCTTTAGGTATAGTTAGTTTCTCAGGCTGTGACGAGGCGTCTAGGACCAACGTAGGAACGCTCCACGGCTGCCTCTAGTTGTGGTGGTTAGTCAGGGTACTGCAATCTCATAGATTCCAACTGCTCTGGTGTATTGCCTTTTTTACCTGCACTCCTCAGCTACCAAATCATAACTCAGACGTGTGAAGGGGGCCTTAGGGAAAGAGACGTACTACTTGTCTTGTCAGGAAGTAAAAACTTGGCAAATACGGGCTTGTCTAAAGTAAAAGGCTTACTTACAAAATTATTGGTACTGCCCCCAAATAACATATTGTTGTATACAAAATGGTGCTGGAAACTAACCCCACCTTGCATCCCCCAATATTAGCCCTGCAAATTAAGCCAGTCCATAGATATTTTGGATCACAGACATGCAGCCATACTGGGTCAGATTCGAGTGTCGCTGATATAATCCTGTTGACTGTGACATCACTTCAGTATAATTTCCACATATTAATGTGGTAGTATGAAATGGCTCACAGATAGGGCACTGCATTACCACCTAATATACACAGGACTGTGGAGAATTGCAAAGCAATCGGGAAGTAAAACATAAAATAAATCTATGCTACAGATAGGGCTGCCTCTTGAAAGCAATTTCTTGAAGGACTGCAATATGTAGAAAATGTAAGACTGCTAGGGTATTAAATATTCAGCGATGATATTACTGGGAGAGGCAGAGGCATAACTCTCCTATATTGTAGCTTTTTCTGCCACCTTTCCTCTATTTGTAATTTGTGGTCATTGATTGTAGAGGTAATTGACACTGTTCAGAGCATCAATCCTGTCACCTCTCTGATTGAAGGGCAAACTCTCAGCTCCCAGCAATCTTGAGTGCTCTGGATGGGTACTTGTAGGTTAAAACCCAATGGTTCAGCTGACCTGCATAGAGATGCCTAGTGGGTATTAGGCATTTCCAATTTTATTTCCATTCTTACATATTTTACATCAGCCCATGAACATCCAATGTTTTTTTCTAAGTGTAACTACAGTGGCATAGTGTAATACAAAGACACTACATAGGGGGAGCATTCAGAATATCTCCTGCGATCTTGGGGGAATTTATGAAGAATGGCGTTTTATATGCCTGAGTAATATGCACTAAATTCGTTAAGAGGTACATTCCTCAATGAATTTGGCATATCTTTCAGAGATAGAACTGAAGTAAATTTCTGCTATAATCTTCCACGCTAATGGCATAAATGATACTTTTTGTGGTCATGCTAGGTTATGCCTCCTTCTGATCTGCTCACTTTTCAAAAAGTTAGTGTTGAGAGTGTAAAAAACGCAAAAAGTCTGAAAATTTTTGAACCACTATGTATTAAGCAAAAGGAAAAAAAATTGCGACATTTGCAATTTTCTAAAAGAGAAAAGAAAAATTTCAGCTCACCCATTCAGAGGATCCTCTATGGCAACTTGTATATTTCAGAACAGTCTGCTGGAAAACCAGATTGTGGGCATGGGCACCACAGCGTGGTTAATCCCTGTAAAACTCTCTTCTGTGCAATCCTCGGTAGGGAAACCAGTTGTGCTGCAGACCTTGGAGTTGTCCCCTTAATGTAGAGATGTTCTCCTGACTGCTTGTTCCGTAATAGATTGTAACCCAGCGTAGCTTAGTTTGGATTACCTTATTCCTGAGAGATGTAAGGAAATGCTCCATGCAACTTCATCCAGCTTTGCTCATTACTTGCCTTGTTCTGAGGAAAACCTATGGGTCCAGAGCTGCCCAGGATCAGTCAGGAATATAGAATAAAAAATGGTGGATCCGGCGCTCGAAAAAGCAAGTGTTTTTCTATTTTAAAATTTCAAAAACATTTTTTTTATTGAATACATATTAAAAAATTCTAGTGTGCAGACGGCCAGAACTAACATTAGTTAGCCGCTTGTAGCATAGACAATCCTACGCGTTTCAGCATAGAGCCTTATTCATTGATAGTAAGGCTCTATGCTGAAGCGCGTAGGATTGTCTATGCTTCCATTTAAGGATTATGGAGACCACTGTGCTCTTAGGAACCTTGAGTTCTGCAGAAATTCTTTTGTAACCTTGGCCAGATCTGTGCCTTGCCACAATTCTGTCTGTGAGCTCCTTGGCCAGATCCTTTGACCTCATGATTCTCATTTGGTCTGACATGCTCTGTGAGCTGTGTGGTCTTATATAGACAGGTGTGTGCCTTTGCAAATCAAGTCCTATCAGTTTAATTAAACACAGCTGGACTCCAATGAAGGAGTAGAACCATCTCAAGGAGGATCACAAGGAAATGGACAGCATTTGACTTAAATACGAGTGTCTGAGCAAAGGGTCTAAATACTTATGACCATGTGATAGTTGAGTTTTTCTTTTTTAATACATTTGCAAAAATTTCTACTTTTCTGTTTTTTTCAGTCAAGATGGGGTGCAGAGTGTACATTAATGAGAAAAAAAATGAACTTTGTTGAATTTACCAAATGACTGCAATAAAACAAAGAGTGAAAAATGTAAAGGGGTCTGAATACTTTCCGTTCCCACTGTATATGTTGTGACCCCCATCCTGTAATAATGTCTCTCTTCCTAGGCCCCTTGCTGGTATAATGTCCCCCATCCTGTGCCCAATCCTGTTACAATACCCCCCTATTCCCATTATTATGACCTGCAGGGCAAAAAAGCATAGAGAATTGACATGTAGCATATTATTTTCTGCATTAAATCAGCAAGTCAAAAATACTCAACGTGTGCATGATACATCAGGTTTCTCATTCACTTTGCTGGCATCAGGTTTTGTCACAAATCCGGGAAGAAAAAAAACACAACAAAAATGCAGCAAATCTGCAATATGTGCACACATTTTTTGAAACATTTTTTGAGGGTTATATACTAATAAAATGTATTAGAGACCATGGAATAGTCTATGGGTGAGCAATGTAATACCTATAAATTTTAAACAAGTTTTTTGAGGCTTATATTGCAACAAAATGTACCCAAAAAGTTGTCATAACCTATGGGTGAGTAATAAATTTGACCAAGTTTTTTGAGGGATATAGGCCAATGAAATATCCTCCAGACCACAGAATAGTCAATAGGTGAGCATTATTATAGCGATTAATTTTTTAACACGTTTTTTGAGGCTTTAATTAGCAATGAAATGGACCCAAGAAGATGTAATATTATGGATGAGCAATATGATACAGATACATTTTGAACAAGTTTTTGGAGGCTTATAAATGTACCCAAGAAGATGTAATGCCCTTCAGGTGAGAAATATGACACCGGTAAATTTTGAACAAGTTTTTTGAGGGTTATATACCAACTAAATGTACCCCAGACCACGGAATAGTCTGTAGGTGAGCATCATAATACCAATAAAATTTTAAACAAGTTTTAGGAGGCTTCTATAACACTGAAATCTACCCAAGAATATGTGAAAGTCTATGGATGAGCAATATAATACCAATAAATTTTGTAAACAAGTTTTGGGAGGTTTATATTCCAACAAAATATACTCCACACCACAGAGTAGTCTATGAATGAGCAATATAAAAACAATAACATTTTGAACAATTTTTTTGAGGGTTATATATCAAAGTAATTTGAAATTTATTGAGGCCTTGGATTCAAATTCAATTGACCTTCAGTTTACTTGTGAAATCCATAAAGGAAAACCCCCTTTCTCGACCTGATGATCAAGAAGGTAGATGGACATCTCAAAACTATGGTATATCGGAAACCTACCTCTATGAATGCCTTCTTGAAATGGGGCGGTCATCATCCTGTGCCACTGAAAAGACTCATTCCTAAAGGACAATACTTGCGTCTGAGATGCAACTGCTTTGATAAAAACGATTTAATCGAGCAGATAGGGCTCCTCCATCAGAGATTTAGAGACAGAGGCTCTTCAGACTTTGTTCTTTGGCAGGCCTTTCAACATGTATTAAAACAAGATTGGGCCCAGCTACTCAACCGAAGAACGCATGCTACCCCAAGGAACAATATCACCAGATTGATTCCAACTTTTGACAAAAGGCAGGTCAAATCAAAAAAGTTTTTGTAAGCATTGGGGCATCCTATGAATGGATATTTACATTAGACAATTAATAGGCAATGCCCCTTCAATCACATATCGTAAAAATAAATCAATTGTTCGCAGCCATTTTTCGAGTCCACCAATGAGGGGTACGTGGTTACCCACGAGACAGAATAGCTGCTATAAACGCCATGGTTGTATAGCATGTTTATTCATAAAGGAAGGAAAAACTTTCCAAAGTGAGGCTACACAAGAAACCTTTACTCTGAGGGATTTCATCAACTGTAGGACAAAGGGAATCATATATAAGTGAACACAATAAGAAAAGCAAAAAAATGAATTCCAAATGCATACAGTTTGCTGGTATTGTGACATAGAGGTGCTCCACCCGAAGAAAACAAATCCGTGGTGCAAACTTCAGAAAGAGAGGAGGGTGGCACTTCAACTCACGTGAATGTCTTGTATAAACATTATTCTTAAAACACTTTACGC
>VIAB01052537.1:0-10346 GCA_009801035.1 Oophaga pumilio | reverse complement strand
ATTTGGTCTGACATGCACTGTGAGCTGTGTGGTCTTATATAGACTGGTGTGTGCCTTCGCAAATCCAGTCCTATCAGTTTAATTAAACACAGCTGGACTCCAATGAAGGAGTAGAACCATCTCAAAGAGGATCACAAGGACATGGACTGCATGTGACTTAAATATGGGTGTCTGAGCAAAGGGTCTGAATACTTATGACCATGTGATATTTTAGTTTTTCTTTTTTAATAAATTTGCAAAAATTTCTAAATTTCTGTTTTTTACTCAATATGGGGTGCAGATTGTACATTAATGAAAAAAATGAACTTTTTGAATTTACCAAATGACTGCAATGAAATGATTTACCTCTCTAAGTGAACTCCACACTTATTTTGAACACACCCCTTTTCAAATAATTAATATTCTAATACACAGACTCAAAATCATGCAGATCATGAATGCTGAGTCTGTTGGTTTTCTTAGAATCTACTGAACCAACTGGTAAATTGCTTGAAATATATTAATAAAATTTAGACAAAAAACAGTGATTAATCTGGCTAGTCATATTGGAAAGCATTTCAGAGCTAGTGATTTGCAATGCACTACACCAGCTATCAGACTGCTAAAAGCTAAAGTCCCATGGAGGGACAAAGTAAGAAAGTAAAAAAAAGTTTAAAAAATTGTAAAAATATTTTTTTTTAATCTCAAAATAAAAATAAAAAAATATTATACTTAAGAGTATATTTTTTTGTAAAAAAAACAAAATAGACAAAAAAGTAAACATAATTGGTATTGCCAAA
Source organism: Oophaga pumilio (assembly GCA_009801035.1). Taxonomy (NCBI): domain Eukaryota; kingdom Metazoa; phylum Chordata; class Amphibia; order Anura; family Dendrobatidae; genus Oophaga; species Oophaga pumilio. Next base: position 9,567 of record VIAB01052537.1, on the reverse strand, counting down.
TCTGGAATGACCCGACCTACAGTTGTGTGAAAAAGTGTTTGCCCCTTCTTGATTTCCTATTCTTTTGCATGTTTGTCACACTTAAATGTTTCAGATCACCAAAGTTAAATATTAGACAACATAACACAAGTAAACACAAAATGCAGTTTGACAAGGTCTAATGTCACAACTCTGTTGGCTCCTTCCCTGTCCCTATTGCTAGGGGAACCCTAGCTCATCCTGTTCCCCAGATTACTTCTGATGGTGAAGACCCCAGGGCCACGTAGCTTGCCTTAGCTCCTGAATCCGCCTTCAGTCTGTACCCTTCCCCCACCCAGGGAAGAGGGGAGTAGTAGTGTATCGTAATACACTAACCAGACTAAAAAGGCAATTAAAACAAGGAAGAAGGAAAAAACAATCGCATAAAAATACTCACACAAACTAAACAGGTAAACACCGGGGGGTGCAGAATGGGATAAAACCAACATAAGAGAAGGAGGGTGATTAGCACACACCCAAAACCTAGCAACAGTCTCAGATAAATCCATTAAATGCTTTCTCAAACAGCAACCACAAACCACCATCTCCTAATCATGCACCATAAGCTAGCTCTGGCAATGAGTGCTTACGAGGGACCAGATTAGTAGCTGAGAGTGGCTAACAGTGAAAGCCTTAATGCAGGAAAGCTTCCAGGAGCTCTCAACTGAACAGATTAACCCCTGCATTGCTAAAAGAAACCTGCACCACGTAATATGAAGGTGAAATACTTTTAAACAGTGCAGGCGTAGGAGAAATCAGACACTGTGGTCTTCAGGCAACTCTCTGTTGAGGTAAACCCGTTACAGCACATATAGACAAAAATAGAAAATGGTATTGTAAAAGCAGTGCAGGTAGAATAAATTGGGAAGATCTCACCCTTATCCTTTAACATTCGCCAATGGATCACAGTGCTGGGGGAAGGGGAATGCTAAGTATGTAGAACCTATAATCCCCTGTTGTGCCCCATGTAAAGGACTCCTGCCCTAACAAGGGCAGTACCGAAGTGAAGCCCTATTTATGTCAACCTCCAAAACTTTTTCTTTACTCATTTTGGCCCTATTTCAATGGACTCATCAGGAGAATATATGAAAGCTGGGCTGGGCATAAGTTTTGGCAGGAGATATATGAACAGAAGTGCACTGGCACTAACCACATTATGGGCATCTATAACTAAGCCTCAGTGGTGCCTGACAGCCTCTGGTCGACGTATCATGAGGCTCCAGGCACACTGATGGCTTGTTGAAGTCAGTGTGTGATGTCAGTACTCAGAGGCTATATACGAACAGTTATTGATTCTGATTTCTATCTTAATTCAACTTATATACTATTCACTACCATATAATACCACTTATTTACTATCACAGTGCCATGCAGCAGTTCCAATTAGTCTTCCTGGACTCCATCCATTCTTACTAATGGCACTGAGGTCATTTAATACCTCTATTCTGGGGAGAGCCTCAGCTCTTTTAACAAAGTTAGTGTAAGGATTCCGGATGTTCCATGGAGCCTCTTTTGCCCTTGTTGAAGATGGAGTCTGGTGCTTCGCCCTGTCCTGGAACTTACTGTCTATCCTGTTATATTAGTCCAGGTCAGGAGATCCTCCAAGCCTGAGTATTTTGTTGCTGTCTGCTTCAGAGCTTCCTCCTGGCTTGCCTCTGGAGTTACTGCTGCTGCTCATTACTTGGTGCTCTGCCTCCCCACTTCCTGCTGCCTTCAGTCCTCAGAGTTGCTTCCGGATCCTGGATGGGGTTATCTATTGTCCAGAATTCTAAGACTGTGTCTGTGCGGGTTGCTGTACAGAATTTGAGCGGGACTTTTCAGCCCAAAAGGTACACTTAAACACCTTCTCTTTGTTATGCTCCACCCGTGTATTTCTTGACTTCCATGAAGGATGTCATTTCCTCTATGTTAGGGTTGGTATTCACCGGTTTTTGGCACCGCTGCGGTTCCGTGGCTCAATAAAAAGCTTCTTTTAGCGTGTGACAGCTGTCAAACATAAAACCCCGCTATAAATAGTAAATCAACCCCCCTTTATCCCCCCCTTAGTTAGTGAAAAATAAGAAAATTTAAAAAAAGTATTTATTTCCATTTTCCCTTAGGGTTGGGGCTAAAGTTAGAGTTAGGGTTGGGGCTAAAGTTAGGGTTAGGGTTGGGGCTAGGGTTAAGGTTGGGGCTAAAGTTAGGGTTACGGTTGGGGCTAAAGTTAGGGTTAGGGTTGAGATTAGGGTTAGGGGTGTGTTAGGGTTAGGTTTGTGGTTAGGGTTATGGTTAGGGTTGGGATTAGGGTTAGGGGTGTGTTGGGGTTAGGGTTGGAGTTTGAATTGGGGGGTTTCCACTGTTTAGGCACATCAGGGGCTCTCCAAACGTGACATGGCATCTGATCTCAATTCCAGCAAATTCTGTGTTAAAAAAGTCAAACGGTGCTCCTTCCCTTCTGAGCTCTTCCATGCGCCCAAATAGTGGTTTACCCCCACATATGGGATATCGGTGTATTCAGGACAAATTGTACAACAACTTTTGGGGTCCAATTTCTCCTGTTACCATTGGAAAAATAAAAAATTGGGGTCTACAAAATCATGTTTGTGGAAAATATATGATTCTTTTATTTTCACGCCCAGGCGTTATAAACTTCTGTGAAGCACTTGGGGGTTCAAAGTGCTCACCACACATCTAGATAAATTCCTTGGGGGGTCTAATTTTCAAAATGGGGTTACTTGTGGGGGGTTTCCACTGTTTAGGCACATCAGGGGCTCTCCAAACGCGACATGACGCCCGCAGACCGTTCCATCAAAATGTGCATTCCAAAGCGTCATTACTTCCCTTCTGATCCTTGCCGTGCACCCAAACAGTTCCCCCCCATACGGGGTATCAGCGTACTCAGGACAAATTGGACAACAACTTTTGGGGACCAATTCCCTTAGGAAAAATAAAAAATTGGGGACTAAAAAATAATTTTTGTGGAAATTTTTTTTTTCACGCCCAGGCATTATGAACTTTAGTGAAACACTTGGAGGTTCAAAGTGCTCACAACAGATCTAGATAAGTTCCTTAGGGGGTCTAGTTTCCAAAATGGTGTAACTTTGGGGGTGTTTCTACTGTTTAAGCACATCAGGGGCTCTCCAAACGCAACATGGCGTCCAATCTCAATTCCAGCCAATTTTGGTTTGAAAAAGTCAAACAGTGCTCCTTCCCTTCCGAGCCCTGCCATGCGCCCAAGCAGTGGTTTTCCCCCACATATGAGGTATTTGTATACTCAGCAGAAATTGCACAACAATGTTTTCTGTCCATTTTCTCCTTTTACCATTGTGAAAATAAAAAAAATGTTTGTAAAAGATCATTTTTGTGACTGAAAGTTAAATGTTCTTTTTTTCCTTCCATGTTGCTTCAGCTCCTGTGAAGTACCTGAAGGGTTAATAAACTTCTTGAATGTGGTTTTGAGTACCTTGAGGGGTGCACTTTTTACAATGGTATCACTTTTGGGTATTTTCTGCCATATAGACCCCTCAAAGTGACTTCAAATGTGAGGTGGTCCCTGAAAAAAATGATTTTGTAAATTTTGTTGTAAAAATGAGAAATCGCTGGTCAGCTTTTAACCCTTATAACTTCCTAACAAAAAAAAATTTGGCTTCTAAAATTGTGCTGATGTAAAGTAGACATGTGGAAAATGTTATTTATTAACTATTTTGTGTGACATATTTCTCTGTTTTAAGGGAATAAAAATTCAAAGTTTGAAAATTGCAAAATTTTTTAAAATTTTTTGCCATATTTCCACTTTTTCATAAATATACACAAGTTTTATCGAAGAAATTTTACCACTAACCTGAAGTACAATATATCTTGAGAAAACTTTCTCAGAATCGTGAAGATTTATTGAAGCGTTCCAGAGTTATAACCTCATAAAATGACAGTGGTCAGAATAGTAAAAATTGGCCCGTCATTAACATGCAAGCAACCCTCGGGGTAAAGGGGTAAAATGATTAAAATTAAAATTATTTTTTCACCGCTGGAGTGATGCTTTAAGCGCATGTCCACTGCCCTGGCTATATACTCATCCTCTGGTGTATTCACCGGATTTTGGCACCGCTGCGGTCCCGTGGCTCAATTTCGCGAGCACAGCTTCTGACTGGCCAGAAGTTAGAAGCTACAATGTAAGTCCATGAAAGACAGAAAGAGACGAGAACAAGGCAAGAATGAGGCCAGAAAGATGCTCTCTTAGACTTACATTGATTAGAGACCTCTCCGCCACTCCATGAAATATTGGAGCACCGGATAGGTCACAAACTGCAGGAGATGGAGCCGAGCAGTGGCAAAAACAAATGAAAACACAGAAAGGTGAGTATCAGAAAGGTCTTGGATTTTAAGGTGCTACTCCAGCAGTGAAATTAAAAAAATGCTGGAGTGGTGCATTAAAGGGACTCTGTCACCCTCCGGGACATGTATGACCTATTTATATGGGCATACAGGTTGAAGAAATGTTACACTGGTCCTACCTGTCTGCCTCATATTAATCATCTTGTTATATTGTTATATTCTTTCTTTATGTTAATGATTTCTTATAGGCTCCGGGGCATGCTGTACTTGTAAGAAATCCCTGCCTTCTCTCCTCTATAATACTATCCCCCTCTTATCAGCATCAGTTACGGCCCCGGAATCCTGCACCTGCACCCTGCACTTCCATAGAAATATATACCTCATCCTCCCATCTGTGGCAGCTGCACTCAGGGATCAACTGCATAGGTGCCGGAGAGTCACTGTGACCTCTGGTGTGCGTGCCAATAATGTGCTCTCCCAACTTCATCCCTGCACGCCATCGCTAGGAAGTATGTGTACATGGTGATGACTATGCAGGGAGGAAGTGAAGAGAGCACCTTATCGGCAAGCACACCAGATGTCACTGGAGCGGAAGTCGCCAGCACCTGCGCAGAAGTTCCCTAATGCAGTGCCCACAGAAGGGAGGATGAGGCATGCATTACTGAGGGAGTGCAGTGCGCAGGCACAGTATTCCGGAGCCATAACTGATGCTAATGAGAGGGAGGTAGTATTACGAAGAAGACAGGAGGCAGGGATTTCTTACAGCACTACACTCCCCGGAGCCTGAAAGAACTCATTAGCATAAGGAAAGAATATAACATTTCTCATCAACAAGACCAATAATATGAGGCATACAGGTAGCACTAGTGTAACATTTCTATTACTTGTATGCCCATATTAATAGGTCATACACATCCCAGGGGGTGACAGATTCCCTTTAAATGTGATGCATCTCGTGGTTACTATATGAGGGATTGTTATACTAATACTTGTAAAAGGCCCAGCTGGTAAGTATAAAAAGCTCCCAACCTCACCATCTCCAGCCCCCCCAGACATTAACTATTACATGTGATGGAGGGCATATATCATAACAAAACAGTTTAATAATCAGCCCCGTGCCCTGTTGCCCCTCACCCTCCTCAGCCCTCACAATTCCCTCAAACTCACATTCACCCCCCCAGTGCCCTGTCTCTTCTCCCCCACAATACCACCATCCTCTCACATCCACACCCCAGTGAACCTTCATTATTAATCATTCTAATAAATTCCATCCCCACTTACCAAGTTTGCAGGCAGTGAGGCAGGACCAGGAAGCATCTGAGAGAAATGCAAGGTGAGCACAAGGACCCAGCATGCCTGAGCCAATCCGAGTGTGCAAGAGTGAACAAAGATGCATCCTGGCAGAAGCTCCTCAGGTCAATAAAGCCTGCACTGTACAGTGCAACTGGCCACTGTGCTAGCAGCCTGCAGAATCTATGACAGGCAGGGGAGTAGGCATTCCTGTGCTGTGTTCTGCCTCATCACAGAAGTGGCAATGACTCTCGGTGGGCCCCTTCATGTGATGGGGTCGAGGCGATGGCCCCTTCTGCCCCCCCTGTAGCTACGCTACTGTCCATAGGGTATTACATCTTCTTGGGTTCAGTTTGTTGTTTTATAAGCCTCAAAAAACTTGTTAAAAAATATACTGGTATTATGTTGCACATCCATAGACTTTTATATATTTTTGGGTAGATTTCGTTGTTATATAAGTCTCAAAAAACTTGTTCTAAGAATTATTCCGTGGTCTGTAGTACATTTTGTTGGTATACAACTCTTAAAAAAACTTGTTCACAATTTATTGGTATTATTTCACTTATCAATAGGGTATTACATCTTCTTTGGTACAGTTCGTTGTTATATAAGCTTCAAAAAACTTGTTCAAAATTTTAAGCTATTTGCACGTTTCAGATTTGGTTCTTTTGTCGCATTTTTTCTGCATTGATTTGTGACAAAACCTGAAGCAAATCCTGATGCTAGAAAAGTTAATGAGAAACCTAAAGTGTCATGCATACATTAAGTATTTTTGACTTGCAGAATTGGTGCAAAAAATATATAGATAGGTGCAGAGATAGGACCAAGATCTGGGGAGTACGCGGTGTGGAGCTTGGAAGCTAAGTGCTGTGTTTTCTCCTTGCCCCTTTGATGTTTGTCACTGTTCCCTTTGTGGTATTTTCTGCAGTGGTGAGGCTTGCGCCCCTCGCCGGCCAATGCACTAGCCAGGGCAGTAATAGGTGACAACGATGGATGGGGTTCCTGAAGGCGGTGGGGGGAAGGACCCACTTAGGGCATTAGGGGAGTGCAGGGACAGGCTCAGGTTTGAGCTCAGGTGGTGACATCCCCATTTCTCTATAAGTAGGGCCTTCCTCTCCCAAACACCATCCCGTTGTGTGTGTGTTGCGCCGTCTGCTGACAGACCACACATTGGGTTGTGTCACATCATGACAATTATAGTTGTAATTTCTATAGGTTTATATCCTCTATAAGACTATATACTTATAACATACTGCCTGTGATGAATTGCACAGGGGAAGGGGGTGTCGACTTCGCTCACCTCGGGGGGAGGGGAGAGAAGTACCCAGCAGGGATTGGCTCTCTGGCACCACCACCTCCCCCAAGTCAGTCAGGAACTGCACCAAGGGCAAACAGTCACCAGAAAGGCTTCTCTTGTAGGTACAAGTTATTGAGGCTTTCCCAATGAGGGGGGATGTATATCACCAGTTCAGTCTGGTGATAAGCCTCCCAGTCGTCACTGTCAGAGTTCTTCACTAACCAGTACGGTTTGCTGCCACCAGTTCCTCGTTCCACATAATCCCCGTCCGACAACAGGCTTATATCAGGTCAGAAACCAACCCAGGTAGTGTATAATATAACCAACCGAGCGTGTGAACGTAGGGATTCATGTATCGAGATAAAAGAGCAGCCCAAGATTAATTTTATATTTAATTGCCGAAAAGGCACACTAGAAATATACAGGTATATATTTACAAGAACAATATACAGGTATACAGTCAGGAGTGTAGCACAAGCATATGGTATAGATAGGTTGCAATTACCATATTATGTAGCATGTGACCACAGGGAGGCACTGATGGATCACAGGTCCAAATCTTAGTTACGTGGTTTTCCTGGCTGTGTCAGCTTATGGATCCTCTGGCCAGTAGAAAAACTAAGCTCAAAATGAGGGGCTGCCTTATATCCCTTTGGCTGTTCCCTCCCACACTCTATTGCCACCCCTGGGACTGTGAAGCCTCTCTCCTCCCATCTCTGAGAATATGATTTACTGTCCAGAACTGTGGATGACTCATAACTTTCCGCCCAAAGCTCTGAATGAGTCTGCGGCGCCGCCTCTGGGTTCTGCTGATTTTTATCTGCGTGAAGTACAATAAGTCACGAAAAAACAGTCTCAGAATCAGTGGGATTGGTTAAAGCGTTCCAGAGTTATAACCTCATAAAGTGATAGTGGTCAGAATTGTAAAAATTGGCCTGGTCATTAAGATGCAAATTGGCTTTGTCACTAAGGGGTTAATATGAGCAGCAAAAGACTATGAGTTGCAGTTGTCACACACTGCATTGTTGGATTGTTGCTATCTAACCATATAGGCACATTCTGTCTGTTATTGTATTATTCAGAGGCCTACAAGAGAAACAGCAACATCTATCATGATTACAGGTGAGTATTCTTTCAGCTGCTCACACCACAAATTTGTCTGTATGATAGAATTCTAATAAGTTAAAACATACCTTACCCTTATTAGCGATTCCTTTTTATATGGTACAGGGGCTGGCAATATCCAGTTCTGTATGTTTTACGAGAAATAGAAATATCAACAGTGGACTTTTGGATCAGATTTAGTGATTTGCTGCCATCATTAATTTTTTTACTTTCTCTTTGCAGTATATTTCATAATAATTCTTACAGGTATATTAACCTTAATTACTAATTGTAATAAAAGTAGCATTTAGTTACTATAAAATGCATTAATTGTAATGATAAAGATATTATTTATAAGACTAAAACTTACTATTATCACATGTATGAATCTATTGTTTGGTATATTTACTGAATATAAAATATAATATACTTCGGTTGTTCAATGGCTTGCTTAATATTTTTGTGCTTTTCTCTTTGTGCCAATATTTAAAGGGGTTTTTCATTTTGCTAGTAATATCAACATTAACTTACTTAATTATTTTTAATGAAATGGGATTTAACCCCTTCATGTCGCAGCCAATTTCTGTTTTTGCGTTTACATGTTTTCCTCCCCTTCTTCCCAGAGCCATAACTCTTTTATTTTTCTGTCCATACAGACATATGAGGGCTCATTTTTTGTAGGACAAGTTGTACTTTTGAATGACACCATTCATTTTACCACATAGTGCATTTGAAAAAAGGGGAAAAATATTCCAAGTGCTCTGAAATTGTGAAAAAAAACACAATTTTGACATTGTTTTTCAGGGATTGTTTTTACGGTGAACATTTTATGGTAAAAAGTACCATGCAATATAATTCTCCTCATCAATATGATTACGGCGATACCAAACATTTCCAGTTTTATTATTTTTTTTAGTCGTGTCGCCATTTTCTGAGACTTGTAACAGTTTTCTTTTTCTGCCGATGGAGCTGTGTGACAGCTTATTTTTTGTTGGGCGAGACAATGTTAATTAGTACTATTTTGTCAATTTTTGATGATCTTTTGTTACAGCATAATTATTGAGAAAATGTACAACTAAAAAAACATAATTTTGGTATTCTTTAAATTTTTCCGTATATGGTGTTTAACGATTGGGTCAATTGTTTTGATATTTTCATGGATTGGACTTTTCTGAACGCGGCAATACCACATGTGTATTTTTTTTTTCATATTTTTAAAACTTTTCTTTTACTGATATTGTTAGAGCACTTAGCGATGCTTCATATAGCAGAAATCATGCTCTCCTTTGAAGCCCGGAATGACAAGCACGGGGGTTATCAACTGATCCCCGGAAGGTCATGACAAACCAATGGCGACCTGCGATCACGTCACGGATACGCCAAAGGGCGAAGGTAATGACACGCACGCAAGTCAGCACATGTTAAATGCCGTTGTCAGATATTGACAACGGTGTTTAACAAGTTAACAATTTTTTGTGGCAGGTCCTGGCTGTAATGCACAACATGTTATGATTTGGTAGCAGAGGAGAGCAGGCAAAAAAGGCAAT
>VIAB01052532.1:0-10226 GCA_009801035.1 Oophaga pumilio | reverse complement strand
TGTGTGTAAAATTTTGGAGCTATAGGTGTTAAATAAAGGATTAAATCACGGAAAAAACTGGCATGGGCTCCCGCGCAATTTACTCCGCCAGGGAGGAAAAGTCTGTGACTGAGGGCAGAAATTAATAGCCTAGAAAGGGACCATTGTTTTTGGGGCCCCCGGCTAAAAAAATCTGCCCCCAGCGACTCCAGAAAAAGCGCATCTGTAAGATGATCCAATTCTGGCACTTATGGGGTAATAAGGGGTTAATGACACAACTGGGAGAGGTGCTAATGCGACCGGTCGAGCTGTAAATCATGGAAGAATGAGGGAAAGGCTGCCTGCGCACCTTCCTGGCCTGACCGGAGATTAACTGATTAGCGTGGGAAAGTTTCTGAACCTCAGGTCAGGCGTGAGTCTGCGCAGCCTAAGTGACGTCATCGGTAGTCACTGAGGTTGCACATACTGTCGCCTGACCCACGGTGAACTGACAGCATGGGAAAATGTTCAGAAACTTTCCCATGCTAATCAGTTCATCTCCGGTCAGGCGTAGAAGCTGCGCAGGCAGCTTTTCCTTCATTCCTCTGTGGTTTAGAGCTGGACTGGTCGCATTAGCACAGTTCCCAGATGTAAACTATTTAACCCCTTCAGATGGATTGCGGCGTGGGATTTGACTGTACGGCGGACAGGTATGGGTATATTGTTGCTTTTTTATGTTAGATTTTTCCTGGGCGATCGATGGCTTCGATAATGGATTGGGAGTGTAATAAAGATGTCAAAAATATGTGTTTATTTCATTAAAAATCTTCATTCTTAATGTGTGTGTTTTATTAACACTTTCAGACTAGTGGATTAATAATGGATAGGTGTCTTATTGACAGCACTCCATTATTAACCAGGCTTAATGTCACCGTGCAATAGCAAGATGACATTAACCCCTTATTACCCCATATTCCACCGCTACAGGGCAATGGGAAGAGAGAGAATAAGTGCCAGAATTGGCGCATCTTACAGATGCACCTTTTGTGGGGTGGCTCGTGCATATTTTTTTATCCAGGGTGGGCCTGTAAATGATCCCAGAAGGTTGTCTGAAGTTCTCTATGATATTTAATTTACACCACCTATCGTGGTAGTTATAATACTGGTGTCTTCTTTAGTGGTAGCGGAGCCTCTGGGCAATCGCAGGTGCCTTGCTCAGGTGTGATTATAGTTACACTCTCGTACTTTAGAAAACAAGTGTCTCTTTCTGGCACAAAATGGTTGAGTAGGACATTTTTGCAATCTACATTCTCACCAATAATTAGTATTACCAACTGGAGCTGGACAATATTACAACCTGCCCTGCACAGATTCATCTTTATGGAAGCTAATGCAAAATGACAGACTTCATTAGTTCTGTAGATGCCCTCTGTTCACCCGGCTTTCTTTCAGTTAAATGAAGCTTTTTTAAGACTCCAGGCATTCGTATTACCACCTTACCTTTTGTCTACGCTTGTAAGACTTTGGTGTTAATTTAAATGAAAAGTCTGTGCTTATTAAGTACTTCTAATATTGGAATCTTTAAAATATGCCCACTTTCCAAATTAAGATGCCATTTCATGTAATGATAACATTATTTCACGGTGAAGAGCATAAATTAGCTGGCCCCTTAACGTTATGAAGTGACATTTCTTGTTCTGGTTCTAAAATAATATTAGCAAGCAACCAGTACAAAGAAATATCCCTGCGGATTGCCTTTTTTACTTAAAAACTTTTCACAGAGAAAATATTTTCATTTAGATTTCTACCTATGAAACCATTGAGAGTCATACGGTGGAGGAAATAAGTATTTAATCCCTTGCTGATTTTGTAAGTTTGCCCACTGACAAAGACATCAACCACTGAGGACTCTCAACTCTAAATATTTTACTCAAACAGCTGAAATTCCTGCTCTAGACCTAGCCTCTGTATGGACTTGCTTTTTGTAGCTATTTAGTATCTATTTGTGTCTGTTCAGTAAGAACTATGATTAAGGCCTGGTTATAGGCGAAACATGTTGTTGCAGATGTCCATTGGTTTGATCTGACTGCATGTAACTGTGCTTTTTCACATTTTTTAACTATTTCTCAATAAAATGGAAGTTTTATATCAATAAAACTTCTTAAGGTGCAGCGGATTCTTCCTCTCCGGGTCATATATTTTTTGTCTAGATTTCATTGCTACGGCTGCCGAGCCGCGACCCTGGCTGATGGACAGATCCCTGGAGTGAGACGAGGATGGTGAGCTGGCTAAATATTTCTTTCTTCTATGTAATATAAGGGAAATCATGAAAACATGATCTGTTCATAGCTCTTGAGGACTGGTGTTGGGGAGCACTGATCTTTTGTATATGTGGACCTTTCAAATCTTTTCAGCATATAGTGTAGGAATAGAAGGATCCTATTTGTTGAATTTCACAGCAAGATCTTACTGGTCGTCAAGAAGATGAGCCTCTGCCAAAGATGTCTGTCAACTACTTTCTTACTATACCCTATTGAAAACACATGAACACTTAGCCAGTCTCAGCATTAATGTGTCTGGGAGAGTTGGGAGGGATAGTGGTAATCAGAGAAAGCATTTGACTGTAAGCTATCTGAAGGATTGTAGAAGGCTAGATGGTGCCAGAGCCCAAGGAAAGCATGAAGGGGCATACCCAGGAGCCTCACCTAATCTGACCTCAGATTCAGAGCAGCATATGATACCATGATCCAAGGAGAAACAAAGGCAGTGGACCAGGTGCTACACCAGGACTGTTCTTGTGTAGATGGCAGCTGGATCCCTAGGGAAGGGTAGCTGGGATGGCCCGAAGGAAGGTACAGTTGATGCAGGCAGGAACCACAAATGCAGACAGGACCAGCTGACGTAAAGATGAGCACTGGGAAGTGCAGGCTGGATCGGCTGACAGACAGGCAGGTGGGCACTGCTGATAAAAAGGCTTGCTGGGACGGCTGATAGGCAGGCGGGCACAGCTGATAGACTGGCTGGCAGGCACAGCTGATAGACAGGCTGGCAGGCATGGCTGATAGACAGGCAGGTATACAGGAATACGAGCACTGGGACCTGAGAACTAACAAAAGTGTTAGGAACAAACCAACAATGTGTCCCAGTCACCTCCCTTCTGGTTGAGGTGCCTTAAATAATGAGTGTTTCCCAGCCATTGGCTGGGGACACTTTAAGACAATGCGCACTGTCACTTAAGAGGATGGGACCGTGCGTGCCCTAAGCACAGTGCCCCTGGACCATTTTGCATTGCTCTGCAAGCTTTTATGGTGAGCAGGGTCCTCTCTCTCCTGTAAACTGTAATCTCACATGGTCAGCAGAGTTCTCTCTCTCTCTTGTAGAGCGTAAGTTCTTATGGTCTGGGGAGTTCTCTCTTCGCTCTCCCCACATGTATTTTCTGAGCAATTACAAGATTCCCAGTATTGAGAGATACACAAATTTTTTTGGGGGGGAAATATCTAGTTTTTGGGGAAAATTAAGTGAAGTTGGCAGATTTGAATTTCAAAAGATCAGCTCATCTCTAGTAGGTATGTCAGTAAGTCTGTTTTCGAAGAATGAGAAATTAAATGCAAAATACCTTATGAACAAAGTAGAATAACCCCACAAAGCATTGTCAATAAAGTCAAACCAATTTAACCCATCTTGGACTATTGATCATGGATATGGTAGGGTCATTTTTGCACTGCATATTTTGCATTTAATTACTCTAACTTATGTGCCTGGACCCATCCTAGTTCAGCTGGCGGAGCAGTAGCCACTTCCATCACATGGTCTCTTATTATAGGGAATCTGTCAGTAGGATCAAAGTACCTAAGATATCTATATGGGCATGCAGGTCATAGTAAACTGAATAAAGTGGTACCTTGATATCTGTTATCAGATTTCTTATTCCAGCAAAATCTATATTTTTCCAATATGTAAAATCGATGTCCCAGGCTATATCCAGACACTGCCAACCAAATAAAAGTATTGAAAGAAAGTGGGTACAAATATAATACTTTATTACTGAATATTAAAACATGATTACACAACAAATGAATAATAAAACATGATAACATAAAGAAGATAAAAAACAAAATATAAAACAACATATGTATGAAGGGGCAGGATATGTCAATGAATTGGTAAGTCAGAAATAACAGAATGTCAATAGCAATAAGCACATTTCCAAAAATTGCCGCATATTAAATTCTTTGGTTGGCAATATTATAGTTATGGTATTCATTGTATGTTTAAAAATTGTTATTTATGGTATTTCTTTTCCATATACAGTAGGTTATTATATCCAGACACTGATCTGTCTAAGAAACTATCTCCAGAGCTTATTTTAGATGAAATGAGACATTACCAGTGTGAGACATGTAACTAACACAGAGCAAGAGAACAGAATTTTGTTTCCTTATAAACACTTTTGCTGCAGTTCTCACAGTTCTGATGTATTGCAACACTGACTGTGAGATGGAAGCAGAAGTTGAAAGGAACCTGCATTTGTGTGAGTTATAATCACACACAGCTCTGCAGTGAGATCAGGAGAGCAGAGAGCGGCCATCACACATCACAGTTCTCCTCCTCCAGAGGAATCTGTCAGCAGCTCTCTCATAAAGAACACAGGAGTGCTCAGCAGAATGAGTGATCCTGACTACGGAGGTGTTGGGAGAAATAGCTGTGGACCCATTGTTTGGCCAAGCCATTTTTCAACCCGTCTGCTATCTATTTTTTATGGAGCCCTTTAGTAGCTGGATCATTATTACTTGACTATTCAGTGGTATAATCAAGAACTGAATTTCAGGTTATGCAGATTTGGGAATGCAAATAAATAAAAACAGAGATGGAAATAAAGAATTTTGTAAAGAAAACAAATAAACGTGTAAATGTACAACAATTATATTTAGAGAAAAAGTTAATAAAACAAGCTGAATTGAAGAATGGCATGATTCTATGCTTTTTGATTTCTTTCAGTATTTTATCATCTTTGAGCTTTTAGTTTGATTGAGATCAGTGGCCAATATTCCTTTAAACTACAGATGGGCAAATTTATTCCAGTGAAATTGTATTATACTAATTTGACAAAAATACGCATTCTAGAAAATACAAATTTTTTTTGTAATTTGCTGCTTGTGAATTCAGCAACATTAACATTTTGCCTGATCTCTTTTGTACTTTTAATGTATTAAAAACACTTACATATACAAAGATTAGATGCTCAATTAATGTACACATTGATTATCCACATAAATTAATAATAACCTAAAACACAACGATAAAAAGATAAAATCTGCAGAGAGGCATTTGGACATTGAGAAATTAGAAGTAAGTAACCAATGGGCTCCAAGTGTGTGAAAGTTTCAGTATAACTGCATTTTATTCAATGAAATCCCTGATGTTTGTAAATATATGAGTCCAGTAGTGGTTCTGATCAGTGATTGACAGTCCCTGCATGACTGTGCGTGCAGAGATAGCTGTCAATCACTGATTAGGACCATCCACTGGACTCATACATACAAACACCAGGGATTTCAATGAAAATACAAGATATACTGAAATTTTCCAAGAAACATGTATATCAATCTGATCCACTCCTACTGTTTGATAATGCCATGCCACTTTACGTACAACGTAGCAGGTTTCCTTTAGTGTGCCATTCCAGCATGTGTTTAAATAATTTGGCTCATAACATGGCTCAGCACCACCCTACATCTCCTCCCTTGTCTCAGCCTACCATCCTACCCGTGCCCTCCGTTCTGCTAATGATCTGAGGTTAACATCCTCAATAATCAGAACCTCCCACTCCCGTCTCTTAAGACTTTTCACGTGCTGCTCCAATTCTTTGGAATGAACTACCCAGGTTAACACGATTAATCCCCAATACCCACAGTTTTATACATGCCCTAAAAACGCATTCGTTCAGACTGGCCTACCGCCTCAACGCATTAACCTAACTATCCCTGTGTGGCCCATTCAAAATTTTCTACCATAATCAGGTACCTCGTATCATGTTCTCACCCGATTTATGCATTTAATAATCCTCTGTGTCTGTATTGTTACATACTTTGGCTGATAACCCGTTCATGCAGCATTACAGGAACACCCGATTCTTACACTATGGCTGGTCCGAGCAATGAGAGCAATTGTTACCATTTACCTTCCGCTTCTCCCCTTTTCCTCATAGATTGTAAGCTTGCGAGCAGGGCCCTCATTCCTCTTGGTATCTACTTTGATCTGTGTTTATTGTTATGCTGTAATGTCTATTGTCTGTACAAGTCCCCTCTAAAATGTAAAGTGCTGCGGAATATGTGGGCGCTTTAGAAATAAAAATATTATTATTATTAAAATAGTTGGCAGACCCTGTCTTTTGTTGTTTCTATCACTGATCTGGAGGACTGGAGCTGCACTGGAAACTGCAGAAAATGGTGACCTGTAAGTATGTTAGTGCACACAATGTGCATACATTACTGACAGCTACCGGATGAGGAGAATTAAAGAAAATGGAGCTAAATGGTACTTTAACTGTTAAGCTCTCCTGCAGCACCACCACAGGCTAAATGGAGCATTGCACTGTTGTTATTCAAATTCATGGCCCTTGTGTGTAATGCATGGAGATGTCATTTTCCCCAGGGCAAAAAATGCTCTTAATAGCCACTATCAGCTCAAAATTTTCTATTTTAGCATTAAACATATTTTTATTAGCCAGACAGCCCCATTCTTAAGGATATACAGCAGAATTTTGGTTATTTGGCTTATTATTCTTGTCTCAAACAGCAGAAAGTGTTCAAAGCCCTTTGAGATTTTCTGTTTCTATCCTAAAACATATTATCAGGTCTCAGTAATATAGATAGCGTCGTGAAGGTTTTCACATTTTAAAATAAAACTTTTTATGATCATTTTGCTCCTGCAGAAAAAAATAATGGTCAAATCTAGTTGAAGATAATCCCTGCAGTCTACTTGTGCGAACACAGAGTTCATTGGAAGTCTCGCAACCACTTCAAATTATTAACATTCCTTCCTGTTTCAGAATACCTTTCTCCTGCAGCTGAGTTCAGCTTATATATATCAAAATATGCCATTAAAATAATTCCAAATATTGAAAAGCGTTTGAACCTCTCTAAAGAATTCAGTTGACTGCCAAGCTTCACAGATGTACCCAAAATATAGCAATAAAACAGGCACTGTGGCAATGTTTTATGATTTTGCCAGGCTATAAAAGATCTGTAATCTTCTTAGGACTTAGATAAAAAAAGGTATAAAATTACTTATTATGTTTAATGTTTTCCAGGCAATTTTTATCTATCTGATTAGTATAATTTAATTTAAGAGTCACAGTTCATAACACCACTACGTACTCGATTTTGTTCTTTATTCTATTCCGCAGTATTGTAACCCCTTAAAAATGGAAAGGAAAATATATAGAATTTGTGTTTAAAAAATTATAAACAAAGCTGAAAGAAAATGGAAAAAAAATCCCTTGATTTCCTTGAAAGTGGGGAAATATTTGGTATTCAGTTGCATTTTTAATATGCCAACTCAAGTTTCTTTTTGTTAAGTTGGGAAATTAAGTTGAAATGTTTTGGCTTCGAATTCTGGAAGTGTTGCCAGAACAGTCAGCTCAGTTTTTTGTTGAATTTTTTCATTTACTGGAAAATGGTGTACTCTGAGAGCAATGTATAGAATCCATTGATTATCACCCTGGAAATAGACTTTGTTATTTTAGCAGAGGTTCCATTAAGGGAGGAGAGCATCAACATTTTGCAACATGCTGAGCTCGACTTTGTGTAAGGCTTTGTAAACTATTTCAAGGAAAGTCTGAGCCAAGTTATGCCAATTTCTAAGCTATTGGTAGAGAAACATTATACTAGGAAAAGACTTCTGTTGAATAGATCACAAGGATAGCATGTAAAAATAAAATAGTACACAGTTACCAAAGGATAATAAGAGAACTCATCTGAAAGGCTATTTTCGCGGTAAAAAAAGCAACAAGCACAATTTAAAGCAACTTTGTGAATAGTTTTGCTAAACATTTTTATACTGTTTTATTCTTACAGTCCCAAAGGAGAAATATGTGTCTCTATGCCAACAGATATCAATCCAACCATTTACAGTGTAATCCTGAAGTCATATTTCCTTCCGTATGTTTTCTAATCTTCTCTAAACAAGCATGACTTACAGTATCAGACTAAATAAAGTTTGATTTTGGTGTGTAACATTGGTGACTTACAGATCTGCATAAAAGCTGTACAAAATTCTAAGGAAGACTATTTGCAATTTTTTATTGTATTTCAAATCCATTAAAGCTGTAAAAAAATTATTGTTGACTTGTAAAACTGTGTGCGTGGCTAAACAACCTGAAAATTAACACCCAGGTAATGGAGTAGTAGGAAGAAACCTGTATTGATGGTAGCCATCAGGGTTGCCATGTAGATTTTTTGTTGACAGGACTGACAACATTTTCTATGGATGGATTGGGAAATCATAAGACTGGAGATATACTGTGACTTTGGCTGTGTAGCCAAGAATTACTATTTGTGTTTGCTACATTCCATCATAATGTAGATCAATAGAATTGCATTGAGACCTGCAAGATAATACAACTGCAACAAGCAAGTAACAAAATAAAACATTTTTTTCAGAGTCACGATACCTTGGAGGTCACACTACAAACCCATTTACCTGCAGTATCATCCAATGTAGCAACAGCAAAAAAGCAGTCTCTTTCTGCATGACATGTGAAACAGCCAGTCGTCTGTAGCCCTAGCCTTATTGTCTGTTTTTTTTTTCTCTCTTGAACTTTTTTTCTGCTGTTCCTGGCCCATCTTGATCTTTACCTATCTTGGTTAGGGATCTCTTTGACCTAGGCTTGTCTATATCTTCTTTTGACTGACCTCCTGGGAGGGTCAGTATGAGGGGGAGGCAGGGTAGACACCCAGGGCACTGCCTCCTGCATCCACAAGGGGGGTGCAATTGGGGGAAAAAAAAGTGCCATGGCTGAATGTATGTGGCTTCCCAGCATTTTCCTCCAGATATAGACATTCAGCACAGTGACAGCCAGTGCACCAGCACCAGCACCGCTTACACATCTCTGTCCTGCACCCCGGCCATCACTCCTTTCCCCACAATCACTTGTATTCACCTCGATCTGACGCAAGTACAACTGATGTCAGAGCCACACCGCCCAGGAGAGGAGAAGTTTTCATCACCTCTCTGCCTGCCGGGAACTCCCTCAGGGCCTGCGCCCTATTGGACTAAGCATATGCAGGGAATGTCGGATGGTACGATATGGTGACGTCATAAGGTGACATCATACGCTGATGTCATTATGCCATCTAGCATCCACTGCTGTACATTGAGCAAGAAGAGATGGTGGCCGTGGGATAAGGTGAGTATGGAGACATGTGGGTCAGCGGGGTGCGCTAGTCCTCTGGCTTGAGATCACATGTACCAGGGATCTTCCTACCCAACGCCTGCTCTTTTACCATGAATGTAATAATACTCAGACAACACAGGGTGAGGGTAGAGTAATGTGACAATACTTTATTGAATCATAAGACAGGCAAATTATACAGAAAAATCCCCATGATGGTGCAAAATTACAGAGTCTCACCCTTCCAGGATAAGACCAGCTGTGACTTCAGAGCTTCCAGGGCCGACTGTCCCCACTCAAGACATGCACAGGAGGTAATGACAAGCTTAGGAAGCTGACAGTCCATTGAGGTACAAGGCAAGGTGTCGAGAGGGTCACAACCTTGCTTCTCCGAACATCTAAATGGAGCCAGAAGACCAGTAGGTCCCAATCCTGGCTTTACAAATGTATCCATGGGGCTCAGGTGACCAGTGGGCCCAAATCCTGGCTTCCCCAAACGTATCCATGGGTTCAGTGATGGTCAATGGAGCAGATCTATATTCTTTCAGCCAGGTCTGTGGTCTCCTAATCTAGCATCCTGTAGAATGTCAAATCTGTGTCACTCATAATGGAGCCATGATCTGGCAGCTATCCTGTAGAGTGTTCATGGCTATGGTTTTTTAAAGAGTCGCTGGTTCTTTGGATCTCTGAATTTTTGGATGTCTTGTTACAGAGACATATCCCCTTTTTAAAGTACACAACTGTTGTCCTTCAAGCTATCATCCACAGTTAAAGGGAGTGATGAGGTTATCCCGCACTGTTTGATTATTTATAGTTAATCCATCAATGTTTCAAATAGAGTTGAGCATTCCGATACCGCAAGTATCGGGTATCG
>VIAB01052529.1:0-14587 GCA_009801035.1 Oophaga pumilio | reverse complement strand
TTTGTGTCAGGCATAATCCGTCGAATGCCTGAAGGGACGGATACTGTGCCGAAATGAAAAAAACTGATGCAACGGATCAGTTTTTTTGCTGGATCCGACCTGAACTTTTTAACCCGGAAAAAGAAGTTTTGTAGGCGGAAAATGCAGCCAGGCATGAGTAGTAGTAGCAGCAGCAGCAGCAGCAGCAGCAGTAGTAGTCCCTGATTTCCAGAATCCGGATCAGTCTTTCGACGGTTTGCACAAAAGACTGATCCGGTTCCATAGACTTCTATTATTTCTGGCTGCCTGATGCGCCGCTTCAGGCACTATCAGGCGGCTCCGGAAAAAATAAAAAACGTTGCAGCCACCGTTTTGTCCGGCCACCGGGATATACATTTCCGCCGGATCCGGACAAAAACGAATGCAACGCAATGACATCAGGCGCGATCCGGCGCTAATGAAAGTCAATGCTAAAAAAACGCATCCGGTACCGGATCCGTTTTTTTTTAACAACACGCCGGATCGTGCCTGAAGTCAAAAAACGGATGTGTGGAAGAGGCCTTACAAAACAGCTTTTATAAAAGCCTCAAACTTCTGTGTGAATCAGAGCTGAGATGTAACGTGATAGAAGATTACAGTGCGGGGAAGACGGGAAACATTCATATAGACGCCGGTGGGGATGGAGTCAGTGACGACTCTGGACAGATATGTCTCTAGAGCCGTAGTAGAAGATGAAGATGTCGTCCTCATCATGAAGTAGTTATTTCTCCTGTCACATGTAATGAATATCTCCTGCAGTATTACTAATGCCGATTCCAGGGTCGGTAAATGAGACGAGAATTAGCGTTATGGAAGATGAGTCTATGAGGAACGTATTCAGCTGCTGACTCCGAGGAAGAAACTGCTTGTTGTCTGTGGCCTAAATATATAGGTTTTATTATTAGATGTCAGGGAGAAAAGCAGAATGCTGTAAAATAATAAAAATACCATTGGTGCTTGGGTCCCCGCCAGTCTCTGTATTTTCTGGTCAGTCCTAACGGACATGTAATTCCTACAGCTAATCAGCTGCCGAAGCAGTGAGTAACAAAGCCAGTGATTGGGGGCATGGAGGAGATGTCTTCGTCAGTAATTGAGCTTATGTTTCAGTCCATACAAGACTAGAAAATACAACATTTACATGTTCTAGCTCCTCATATGTTTCCCTTATTATCTCCAGTAATTGTATTATTACACAGGATTTTATGATGTTACATCGGCTCATCTTCTCTTACAGGCCTCTGCAATATCTGATCCTCTCAGTGAAGATCTTCTATAAAAGAGAATTTTCCTGATTTACCAATCAAATAAGGATATGGACAGAAACAAGATGGCGGAGAGGATATTACACCTCACCCTAGAGATCCTCTTCCAGCTTACTGGAGAGGTGAGAGATTCTGATGACGTCACATTACATCATTCTTATCTATAGCAATAACAGATGGACAGAACTGGAGAGGTGAGGACTCTGGAAATGTCTGTAGTGAGATTTATTAATGTGTCTCTCCTTTACCAGGATTACATAGTAGTGAAGAAGACCTCTAGTGATTGCTGTCAGGACCCTGTGTCTGAGGGATGGGGAAGACCCCTGAGCCCAATCACTGGGCCTCCGCCTCACCCACTGATACATGAGGACATCAATGACCAGAAGATCCTAGAACTCACCTACAAGATGATTGAGCTGCTGACTGGAGAGGTGACACTGCTGGGAATGCTGGGACATTATACAGTAACGCTATGAAGGGATCGGGGGCATGATGGTATGATTGTATGTGTCAGGTTCCTATAAGATGTCAGGAAGTTGCTGTCTATTTCTCCATGGAGGAGTGGGAGTTTTTAGAAGGACACAAAGATCTGTACAAGGACGTCATGATGGAGGTTCCCCAGCCCCTCACATCACCAGGTAATAGACAGGACTAAATACACATGGCCTATAATTATCTGTATGTAAAGAATGAATTCAGTCCCTGTATGTGTTTCCTCCAGATCTATCCAGTAAGAGGACAACACCAGAGAGATGTCCCCGTCCTCTTCTTCCACAGGACTGTAAACAAGAAGATCCCAATGTTCCTCAGGATCATCAGGTAGATGGAGAGAAGGTGTCATGAGATTTCCCCTGTGATGTGTAGACGGCTGTGAAGTTCTTGTGCTCAGTATTGTTTTATCCACCAGTATTATATGTTTTATACTTGTGTAATGAGAACGGTGGAGATGGCAGGATTAGAGCTGATCATAGATGTGACTTCTCCATCTGTCTGTGACTGTTAAACTATTTGTTTCAGGGTGAAGATCTGACCCATATTAATACTGCAGAGACATATGTGAGGGGTGATGAGCGGTGTAAAGAGGAGATTCCTACATATGACTACCCAGGTGAGTAGTGACCACTAAATGCAGAGAAGTCACAGATTGTTCTCAGTCACCGGCTGTGGCTGCTTTATCAGTCTTGTAGTCCGGCCGTATCACAATAGTGTGATCACCATTTTGCCTCTAGACCACAACATTCTCCTTCACCCAAAACTGCACAAATTACTTTGGTCATTGAAAGTCCTTTTCTATAGACCTTACAACCTGGAGGATCCACCTACCCCCTGGGATTAGGAGACGCTGACCCTTACCTGACCAGATCTGTAAACTACAAAGCCAAATGACAGCGTATGTAGAATGTGCTGACAAGTTAGAAAATCACTTGAAGAAAAATGTTATGATGGGTCTGTAAGAGAAAGTGGAGGGTAATGATGCTGTTGGCCTCCTACATCCCTGATATCTTACTGGATGAATCTAACTTCTCTCCCTTCTGTGCTGCTGAATGTGCTCATGTGATCCCTACAAGACCAGTTCCAGTCTTTCTGGACACACTTCGCTTTTATGATCGACAATATAAATGTGCAGTGAAGCCAAGTGTGAATTTCTGTACAATAATAACAGTTTTCCTTTATTCTGACTTTTCATTTCCTTTTTAAACCAACTAACTTCAAATAGGATCATGATAAAGTACATAAAAACCATTACTCCTGTGCCATGATATATCTCTAAGCTGTAATATACATTTATTCACGCCTGCAGGAGATGTGTTGGCATGGCTCGAGCCCTGGTTTCATGGATTCACTCCACATCATAATTACATTATGTTTTCGATCCTAAGGAATTCAGATTACTGCACAATTTCGCCTGAAATGGGGGCGCTAATACTTTCTTAACTCTTCTGGTCAGAACTCGTAGTAGCTCCAAATGTCCACCATAAATGAGTGCAACTCCAGTTTAGTGTTGAAGATCTCCCCTCAAACATATGTTGTTGTCAAATATGCAACATAGAATAAAAAAATGTCTATAATGGTTTGATTGTGGTGGGATTGGCCTGCCTCACTTCTGTGAGTCTACAACTCCCTGGTAGCCTTTATAAAAGGTCTACATTTCTTCTACCAAATGCTCGAAATCTAAATTTAAGACATCTCAGCTTTGCACTATTATAAAAAGTTCTCTTTAAATGTCCAATATTTCCTCTTGAAATTCCTCTGACAGAAAATATTTGCCTTCACGATAGTTTAGATTGAGCCACCGAGCCCCATACTCTAATTACCCCAGAGAGGTTTCACCACTAGTTACCCATTTTTATTTAAGATTGTTGAGTTTGATCATTTCAGTAGATGTTTTGTTGTCTATACTCAGTTTTTGTCTGCAGCAGTTAGTGACTAAAATACTCTGATTTAACCACTTCTTCACAAAGGATAATAGGAAACAAGTGGACCTTACAAATTATTTTCAAAATTCTCTTGAATCTTCTGGTTCCCATGTCTCCTCCACTACCAGCGCTGCCTGCAACATGAATAAGGCGGCTCCTGGCGACAGAAGCAGACGTCGCAGGATCAGATCCCAGAGGAGATGGGACACGCTATCTGCAGAAGACCTAATGTGACAAAAGGGCAAAAAACTAGAGTAGTAGAAATCCCCATAAAGTGACACCATTTTGGAAATTATAAACCCCGAATGAATTAATCTTTAGAAGTAAGGAATATTTTGACTCCATTGCCACTTTCCAGACATTAGCTCGCATTGGATGTTTGAGAGTGAAAATTGCACTTTTGCCCTTTTATTACCCAACACATAGTGCCCAGATTGTGCTCCAGGAGACACACACCATAAATTAAGTGGGTTCTTCTCACTATAGTAATGCCAAATACATGGATACTAAATGTGGTTTGCGCACACTGCAAGGCTCAGAAGTGAGGGGGAGATTTGACTTTGCAAGAGGAGATATTGCTGGAGTGGTTTACGGAAGTCCTGTTGCTTTTCAGAGCCATTGAGCTACTAATAATTTGGACACCTGTTTTTCAATTGACAGATGATGGACCTGAGTGGGTCACTTGTTTTTTTGTGAGATAAATAGAAGATTTTATTTCTATTAGATGCGCCTATTCTGGAGCTTTGTCGGGTTCTTCCCACTTGCCCTGTAGCAGTGGCAAGTGGGGTTAATAAGGGGTTAATGTCACCTTTCTATTATGAGGTGATATTAAGCCAGGTTTAGTAATGAACAGGTGTCAATAAGACAAGTGTTCATTACTAATTCTAGAGTTATTCAAGAGTTAAATAAACACACAATAAGAAGTAAGTCTTTTAATGAAAGAATACACTACACAGTTTAAAAATCTTTATTACACTCCCATTCCAATATCGAAGCCCTCGATCTCCTGGAAAAAATATAAAATAAAAAAGCAACAATATACCCATACCTGTCCGCTGTACAGTCAAGTCCCACTGCGTAAATCCATTTGGGGGGGGGTTAATCAGTTTACAGCGGAGCGCTACTAATGCAGCCGCTCCGACTGTAAACTACTGGGGAATGACTGGGAAGCAGCGCGCACAGGCTCAGTGACAAGTGGTTTCGTCACTGAGTCTGTGCTGACAGCGAGGTTACCCAAGGTGCTGATGTTACCCGAATTCAGGTGTCAGCGAGCACAGGCTCAGTGATGTCACCCCAGTCACTGAGCCTGTGCGCGCTGCATCCATTCATTCCCCAGTAGTTATTATTATACATTTATATAGCGCCATTTATTCCATGGTGCTTTACATGTCAAAAGAGGAAATATAGACAAGTACAATAAACATGTGCAAGTCAAGGGACACACAGGTACAGAAGGAGAGAGGACCCTGACCTCAAGGGCTCAGTCTACAGGGGATCCGGCTGTAAACTGATTACCCCCCCGAGATGGATTTAAGCCGTGGGCTTGACTGTATGGCGGACAGGTATGGGTATATTGTTGTCTTATTGACACCTATTCATTACTAAGCCTGGCTTACTGTCACCTTATAATAGAAAGGTAACAATAACCCCACTTGCCACCACTACAGGGCAAGTGGGAAGAACCCAACAAAGCGCCAGAATAGACGCATCTAATAGATGCGCCTTTTCTGGGCAGCTGCGGGCTGCTGTTTTTAGGCTGGGGGGCCCATATTCATGGCCCCTTACCAGCATGAGAATAGCAGCCTGCACCTGTATAGTTTTGCCGGGTTGGATCAAAAATTAAGGGGGACCCCACGACGGTTTTTCTTTTATTCTCCCTGCTTGCTGTTGCCAGCAGAGCAGGGAGAATAAGGACAGGGAGCTTCAGCACCACAGGCAGGGGAACAGCGCTTACTGTAGATCTACTTCCCCTGCAGCCATCCGTGTGGTCCCGATGCGGCACACATGTGCCACACGGATATACCACGTATTTACACAGAAACGGATATCTCCGGTACCGGAAATATCTGGACGTGTGAGACCGGCCTTAAGAGTATATAATATACCGCACACTCTGAGGAATTCCATGCAAAATAATATAAATTTTATTTATAACATAAAAAAAGGGAGCAATGTATAAAGCGATTCGTAGAATGGCTGACTTTTCGACACTCCCGAGTCTTAATCATAACATCGCTATGGGAAAACAATATATGAACACAATGTCTGATGTAAATATCATAACATTAGGAGAACAAAAGCAACAATAAACAAAACAGCAAAATTGAGAAAATATTCTAAAGCACCATAGAATATCATAAGCACCAACTGAACAATGCAAATCAATAGAAATACATGGTGGTAGTAAGAAATGATAAAGGTGAAGACCAAACCCAATGTCCAAAGAGAAGTTCTGGGAATTCCAAAGGAGAGGCAAGTACATATATGGAGAAAAACAAGAAGACCGGCCTTAGACTGAGAACTGTCAGTGTCTTGGTGAATAAGTCAATATTTTTGCATAACTTGATATTTTTACAGACAGTTTAAGTAGAAATGTTCAAAAATATAAAATTTAAGGATATTTTATTCAAAACTAATGAATGGTTTTATTCTTAGCAGATGACTGTAGCAGCAGATCAGAGGGACAGCTGATATCTTCAATTTTTAAATCAGATAATCTAAAGATCCCACAAGATACAACTGAAGCAAATGCCTTTACTCCAGATAAACCATCATCCCTTCACAGCAAAGATCTGTCATCTGATCCTTTGAAACAGGTCCTGTCTTCTGATTCATTACCGACTATTAAGGAAAATCGAAGTCACAAAATAAGCATTCAAAAACAAACTTCTCACAAAGCAAATAAGCCATTTTCAGTTTCAGAATATGGAAAAAGTTCTACCCTCAAAAAGTCTTTTCTTAAACATCAAAAAATTCACAGAGCAAAGAATAGCTTTTCTTGTTCCAAGTGTGGGAAATGTTTTAACCAGAAAGCGCTTCTTGATAGACACCGGAGAACCCACACAGGGGAGAAGTCTTTTTTATGTTCAGAATGTGGGAAATGTTTTAAACGGAAATCAGATATTGTTAGACACCAAAAAACACACACAGGGGAGAAGCCTTTTTCATGTTCAGAATGTGGGAAATGTTTTAAACGGAAATCAGATATTGTTAGACACCAAAAAACACACACAGGGGAGAAGCCTTTTTCATGTTCTGAATGTGGGAAATGTTTTAAACGGAAATCAGATATTGTTAGACACCAAAAAACACACACAGGGGAGAAGCCTTTTTCATGTTCAGAATGTGGAAAATGTTTTAACCAGAAATCGCATCTTGATAGCCACCAGAAAATCCACACAGGGGAGAAGCCTTTTTCATGTTCAGAATGTGGGAAATGTTTTGTTCAGAAAACAAATCTTCAAAAACATCAGAGAATTCACACAGGGGAGAAGCCTATTTCATGTTCAGAATGTGGGAAATGTTTTAACCAGAAATCAGATTTTGTTAGACACCTAAGAACCCACACAGGGAAGAAGCCTTTTTCATGTTTAGAATGTGGGAAATGTTTTGTTCAGAAAAAAAATCTTCAATATCATCAGAGAAGTCACACAGGGGAGAAGCCTATTTCATGTTCAGAATGTGGGAAATGTTTTAACCAGAAACCTGATTTTGTTAGACACCTAAGAACCCACACAGGGGAGAAGCCTTTTTCATGTTTAGAATGTGGGAAATGTTTTGTTGATGAACGAAATTTTAAAAAACATCAGAGAATCCACACAGGGGAGAAGCCTTTTGCATGTTCAGAATGTGGGAAATGTTTTGTTCAGAAAACAAATCTTCAAAGACACCTAAGAACCCACACAGGGGAGAAGCCTTTTTCATGTTCAGAATGTGGGAAATGTTTTGTTCAGAAAACAAATCTTAAAAAACATCAGAGAATTCACACAGGGGAGAATGCTTTTTCATATTCTTAATGTGGGAAATGTTTTACATTGAAATCAACTTTCGGCTATTTATGCTCATAAACAAACACTGGATCTTCACAGCCAGCAAATAAACAGTCTGTTTAACCCCTTAACATCCAATGACTGTCACAGTCCATCATTGGATGCCTCCTCCTGTTTGGTGCGGGCTCCTGCGATGAGCCCGCACCTTTTCCGGCACATGACAGCTGATCTGATCAGCTGACATGTGCCCCTAACATCCGTGGGTGGAATTGTGATCTACCCACAGCTGTCAACTTGTTAAATGCCACTGTCAAACTCTAACAGCGGCATTTAATATGCTCGCGCAGGAAGCGCGTCATTACCTCCTCCCATCAGCGCCGGTCTCACATGACCGCGGGTCGGCGATAAGTTGGCATGACAACCCAGGGTCAGGAGGAGTCCCCTGTGGTTAGAGCAATGCCTTGGTCAAGGGATGAAAACATTAGATATTTCCCGAAAACTTAAGCATGATCATCGTACTGGTAAGAGATTTGAGGCTGATTCTGAGCACAGACGTGTTCGTGCTGATAAAGGCAGAATGAGGAAGGTTTCTGCCAGGCAAGTTCATCGGATTAAGAGAGCAGCTGCTAAAAAGCAATTCCAAACCAGCAGTTTTCTAGACTACCATTGTCAGAAAAATTTAAGGATAGTAACACGGGTAGTTGAGTACAAGGAAGTGAAGGCCTGATGGTCTCGGAGGCCTACTGTTATAGGAAAATGCATGAAGGAGACCCAACCGGGAGTCTACACATCTACAACAATTAGTGGCAGACACCAACAAGTGGCATCAATCGCAATAAAGTAGAATTAGTATAGCGGGAACCGACACCTCTTCCACTACAGCCAACCCAGCAGATGAGACTAACAGGCAAGGTGGTGCAGTAGCTGTTCCGTATCTCTCTGAAAGCCTGGGAGGGGCGTAACTGGGTGGCCTACCAAATCCCTACTCGGACAAGTGGCAGCAGGCAAAAACTGCGACCCAAGGAGTTACAAAGAGGTGGCACCAGGTGCTACTCCATGACTGACCTACAGAATGTGGCAGCTGACCCACTACAGCGGGTAAGCTGCTAAGGCCAAAAAAAAGGGATGAAAAATGTAGGCAGGCAGTCACTGTAGAAACTCTGGAACCATGGGTGTAGATCGGACTGGCTGAGGAACGGAAAAGCATTGGCGGGTGTGGGCTGGACCGAGTGTTATACAGATGGGTGCTGGCAGGTGCGATCTGGACCTACTGATGGACAGAAGAGCGCAGACAGCTTCAAGCAGATGGGCACAGACAGGTAAGAGCACATGGGAACAGGGTAGACAAGCAGACAGACCTGGGGAACCTAACAACTAGCAAGCATGCAAGGCAAACTTAACAGCATAGCTCAGGCACCTCCATATTGGAGAAGAAGCTTTGTATAGAAGGTGTCTCCCAGCTATAGGATGGGAATACTTTAGGTTGATGTGGGTGGCTCCTTTAAGAGGGAGCAAGTGCGCCCTCTAAGCATAGTTCCCGGTCCTACAACTGAACCTTGGTGGACACTGACACATAGGGGGTGAGATGAGGAGGTGGTGTGTGAGTGGGAGACACTGAATGTCCTGTCTGCTAGGTATGAGGAGATCCAACAAAGGGCCAAGTCTGTAATGTCAACAGATCAGAAAGTTATTAGTAAGAGGGAATGGTCCACTGTGTCAGACAGATGCCAGGTCCAGGAGAAAGAGGACAGAATCGCTTCGCTTTCATTACGTGGTTAGTAGGTCATTGGTGACTTTAGTCAGGGCAGTTTCAGTGGAATGGTGCGGTTTGAAGTCAGATTATACGCAGAAAAAGAGGAAGCAAGAGGAGAGGTGGGAGGACAGTTCAAAATGGACGAGTTGTTTTAGTAGTTTGATGGCATAGGGGAGAAATGATATGGGTCGATAGGTAGACACAGAGGATAGGTCAAGTTTGGGCTTTTTGAGGATGGATGTGATCGAGGTATGCTTCAATCAGGATGGAAGACATCAATTGTTAGTGACAGGTTGAAGAGGTGGGTTATGCTTGTGATGAAGACTGGTAAAGTTTGGAATGAGGTGGGATGTTATGGTGTCAAGTTCACAGGCGGTGAGGCAAAGTATTCAGCTGAGAGGAGAGGGAGGGGGAGCTGGTGGACGCCGGAAATAATTGAAAGTATTGAATAGCTGTTTATGGTTGTGAGACAGGTAAGATATGAGGGATGAGAAGTTGGTTTGTTTTGATGCAGTCAGAATTTGAGCAGCATTTTTAAAACTTCTGTTACTGGATGGGCAACTTTGCTCCCTTTCTTTGGCAGCCGTACAACAGTACGCTTTGTAGATGAGGGCCAGAAAGAACATGTCCTCCAGTAGATGGCAAGCGCTGCATCAAGTGGCCTCTGCTCCTCTTCCTCCACCTTAACATCATACACAGTACAGTACTCAGTGCTGGCACCCCAATTAACCTTTTTTTTCTCCCACAGCTCTCCAAGCACCCAAAATTCTGTCGGGAAACATATGACTGAGTCTGCAGATCTCTTCACACATTCTATTCCATTGGTATCAGAGGTCTTCTCTAAACTTTCACAGAGTAAGGTTTAGGAAATAATCTGCAAATTTGTTCTGCCGTAGATCTATGGCCAGATGACGTTTTATCAGAGCATAAACCAAACCCTCTTCAACAGACGTTAACCCCGTTTGGTGAAGGTGATCCATTTGTGATGAGACTCAGATATTTGAGGAGCCTGCGGACTGTACTGTGCTGTCAAAGCAGGAAGAGGGAGTGTGACTCAGGACTAGGAGTGGGAGAACAGCGAGGATGATGAGGTAGTAGATCACACTTGGTATAAACCCAGAGGCATGCAGCTGAGTAGCTCAGCAGAGGAGGAGGAATATGAGGAGGTTACGTAGAAACAGAGTTATGCAACCACAAAAATCAATGCATCCTGAGGCCCAACTCTGGCAGTGGACAGCAGCGTTCGCGGTTCTGCAGTTGCCTAGCTTGTTTTTTTTTTTCAGATTAGCAAAAATCTAAAAAATCATGTTATCTGTCAACTATTTTAAAAACAACCCAGTAGAATAAAAAAAAAGAGACATGCGTTAATCTGGGAATGTCATTGTGCAAAAATGAAGACTAGCGGGTCTCGCCAACCAACGTCCTCCCCATCAACCGCATCTTCTGATTCTTTGTCATCCCTCACTGTGGCAAGTGTTGTCTCACAGGTCTCTGGCCGAAGAACCTCCACTTGTTTACTTTTTAGTGTTGGGGTGATTGTTAGCCTGTCAGCTGATATGGAATTGGACATGCCTGCTGTTTTTGACTGATCTTACATACCAAGCACACCCCATCTTTCTCATTCTACATGTCACGGGGTGACTCATGGTGTGACACGAACCAACGGATGCTCGGTTAGCTAAAGGCATAACACAACGGATATGGAAAACGGGTGAGGAAGGCCCTACCAATAGAGACTGAGGGACGTTCACCACCTAAGCTCCAACCTGAGCCTGTCCCTGCACTCCCCTAACACCATATGGGGGTCATTCCCCCTGCCACCGTCAGGATACCTCATCTTTCGCTGTCACCTAGTCTTGCCCTGGCAAGTGCACTGGCTGGCTTAGGGCACTAGCCTAAGCACTACATATAATGAAACACGGGCAGTGACAGACAAGAAAGGGATGAGTAACAAACACCACACTTAACTTTCTCTGCTGCAAAGCACCACACAGCAGAATAAAGGCACCTGGAAAGCAAACTCAGCAGAAGCACCACTGCACCCAGAGAGCTCCTTTCTCCAGCTTGGTCACTGTAGATTGCTCTGTCACCAAAAGTCAGCTGATGCATCAGGTGACCTTTTAAAAGATGGAGGGAGTGGTCACCACCCATATCAGATGAACCAGCAGCACTGCAATTACACCATATTACCAGCTAGGAAAAACTGACATTAACCCCCGCTGGCCTGAAAGGAAAAAAGTTTTAATTGAGTGGAATCAGAGCTGCCACAAATCCAAAACTGGATCATTACACTACCGTAACATCTCCGCCTGCACATCTCTCACAGTCCAGCAGCTTATCGTGTTCACCCTACTCCACCCTGTGTCAGCACAGCAGCAAACCCTAATTTGTGTAGTTGTTGCTCACATAAAAGATTCTTTACTCCTACACATGGCAAAATTACCAGCTTGAATTTCCCCATCTTCCGTCTACTAATAATAATAACTTTTATTTATATATCGCAAACACATTCCGCACAGATTTACGAGTCAGCGGTTCACATAAAACAGTTAAAAGTTACCAAGTTTAAGATAAACAAATAAAGCAAAAATAATGACGACCCTGCTCTTCAGAGCTTACAATCTACAATGAGGTGGCGGGTGCTTATTTACAATGATGGTACAACCATCTTGAGGAAATGGGGGGTAGATAAAGACTGCATGAGCCTTTTGGGCACAGTTGCATTTCATGGTGTATTATGTTCAGAAAAGTAGAGAACAAGCTATATATATAAAAAGGACTTTGATTAGGGAACGTGATAGGCCGTCCTAAACAGATGTGATTTTAGGGAGCACCTAAAAATGTCTAAGTTGTGGTTATACTTCTAATTTCATGGGGGACAAAGGGTAAGAGTTGAGTCATCTAGGTAAGAAATTGAAGTGAATTGGACAAAGTCCAGATCAGGAGTGTTACCGTTTGTGTGTGTCTCAGTGTCTGAAAGTTGTGAGAGGCCATGAGAATTGGCTAGAGATAGAAGCTTGGATGCAGTTGGGGAGCTGGAGCTACTGGAGTCTTTCAGGATAAGGGCTGTCAATTCTGAGGACATGAAATGTGGCCACAACGCATATAAGTGGTCAAGGAAGTGGGTGGGTGAGCCTGGGGGCCGGTATATGACTGCTACTCTGAGTGAGAGGGGATGGAACACCCTGATGGTGTGAACCTCAAAAGAAGAATGGAATCCAATCGGCCTGCATTTATTTATTGGGGGTTAAAAACAGGATTGTTGTTGGCAGCGAGGAGTGTACGGTTATCGCGGAGACAGCAGTGAACATACAGAGGGATATAAGCTTATTTCATGTGTTCTAATCTGGACGTGGATAAGCCGTACGCTCACTATTACTTTTCTGAGAACTAATTATTGTGAGCAGCCTGCGGCCTCCTCGGAATATTCCTCTCCCAATCCTGTCATTGTCTGGACGAAAGGGGCCAGCTGAAAGCTATTCGCTACAAAGATCTTAGCGCTTGTTTCTGTATGACTCATGGCCTGTGATCTCTGTGATTATTGCATGACCACTCCAATCTGTTGGCCATGGAAATGCAGCCTTTCCTTTTTATAGATGCAGACTGTTTCCAAAACCTGATGGCTGTTGAAGTCCCCTTAATACCAGTTGCCCAGTTACCATTAGAAAGATGTGCCAGAGCTGCAGCAACAAGTAGCAGACAAGATCACCTGTTCCCCGAATAATTCTATGTCTGCCAGGGTGCATTTCAACAATGACAACTGGAAGAGCAAGCATGGACAGAGGTATTACAGCTAGATGATTGGGCACTGGGTGACTCTGGTGGCTGTAGGAGCAGTCGGGGAAGG
This sequence comes from Oophaga pumilio, assembly GCA_009801035.1. Taxonomy (NCBI): domain Eukaryota; kingdom Metazoa; phylum Chordata; class Amphibia; order Anura; family Dendrobatidae; genus Oophaga; species Oophaga pumilio. The sequence continues at coordinate 1,301 of VIAB01052529.1, read as the reverse complement.
GGCTCCTCCACAAGTTTTGCAATACCCAAGGCTTGCAGAGCGCTTGAGGATGGAAAAATAAACCACTACACACCATAAGAGGGATAAATATAGACAACAGGGGTTGGATAATTAAACTACTAAACAGCTATGATTGCAAAACTAAACAAATACACACCAGAACATAGAGAACTAAACTACTTGACAACAGGGGTTGGAGAACTAAACTAAAGCGCTTGAGTTGGAGAACTAAACTACTACACACCAGGGGATGGAGACTTAAAGTACTAGACAGCAAGGTGGCACTAGACTCCAAGTCTTGGAATCCCCAGGGCTTGTTGAACAAACCTCTGTATCTAATACTTCCTCCAGTGCTTCTGCCTCCTCCACCTCCTTTAGGGCCTCCACCTGTGTCCTCGACCTCTGACTTAATGAAACAGACGTTACAACACTGCAGAGGGAATTCTACCTCTGTACTGTGCAGCCACGGCTCACCACAATCAGGCAGTGTTTAAATTAATATGCCTTGGACATCGCAGTCATACAGATCAACAGTTGCGGACAGCTATCCATGCTGAGGTTGAGCAATAGCCTTATCTCATCCCAATGTGGACTGAGGCAACAAAGAGGAGGAAGAACAGGAGCTAATTTAATGTGCTATAGACACAACTGTCATATTGTCTGTTCACCATGGATGGCCTGAGGACTGGGAGGAGGAGGAGAGCATGGTCAGTCTTCCTCTTGGTAAGGACACGGAAGTCTTGCCTGTTAGCAGTCTGGCACACATGGCTGAGTTTATGTTACGCTGCTTTTCCTGTGACCCTCACGTCCTCAAAATATTGGGTGACAGTTAGAGTTGAGCGAAACACGTCGGTCAGATTCAAAAAACACCGACTTTCGCCAAAGTCGGGTTTCGCCGAGCTTGCTTTGTGTGCCTATAAAAGCCCTCACTGCCGACTGCCATTTTACTTCTGCCGATCTTAGCGTAGGGAGAGGTTGCTGCCGCTGGTTCTCAGTAGGGAGAGCATTAGGCAGGATAAAAAAAACTAATTCTGTGCTTGTGCTGATAGCGATTAGCTGTACAGTTAGTGTGCAGTGACGGGAGGATTTTGTTGTGTGCAGCAGCGCTGGTTCTTAGGCTGCCTGCCAGTGACAGGGGAAGAATTGCTTGTGTGGAGCAGCAGAGCTGATTATTAGGCTGCCTGCCAATAACAGGAGAGGAATTTATTGTGTGCAGCAGCAGAGGGGATTATTAGGCTGCCTGCTAGTGACGGGAGCTATTTCTTGTGTGCAGCAGCAGAGCTGATTATTAGGCTGCCTGC
>VIAB01052526.1:0-14588 GCA_009801035.1 Oophaga pumilio | reverse complement strand
TTACCACAATCGTGTCAGAGGCATAAACGAGAAACAGAACATCTACATGCTATAGAGGCGCATTCAGGCTCCTATGCCTTGGTCACATCGTCTTCTGTGTATATAATAGGCAAGTATTTTTTCATTATGGTAACTATTTCATAATAATTCTGGCTATGATTAGTTATGAATTTCCCTTTAGATGAGAGTGCCTTGTTGGTGATACAACTGCTAGGGTTACACAGATATAATTCCATAGTTTTGCTGTTAGCGTTACTTTTGGTTTTAATTTTTTCCTCCTTTTCTTCCAAGAGCTATAACTATTTTGTTTTCCGGCCACATATCCATATAAGGGTTTGTTTTTGTGAGACAAGTTGTACTTTTGAACGATACCATTCATTCTGCCACATAGTGTACTGGAAAACAGGAAAAAAAATCTAAGGGCATTGAAATTGCATAAAAAAGTGCAATTTCACAATTGTTTGAGTTTTTTATTTACCATGTGCACTATATAGCAAAAATGTCCTGGCAATGTGATTCTCCTGCCAATAATTGCTAAATGCCACTGTCAGAAATTAAGGTTAACAGCCACAGCTGATAAAGGCACATGTTGGCTGATTTAATCAGTCATCATGTGTGGGCTCGGCGTGCGGGGCCACATGAAAGGCAGTGACATGACATATAATGTACATATACGTAATATCTTGTGAAGGGATTAAGAACCTGTTTTTTGTATCCTGTAGATTGCAGTCTATGATCAATACGTTGATATTCAAATTCAGATGTGTGATTTTTTTCTGCAGATGCGTTTGGCCCTGTCATACTCCACTTAGTTAAATTGTGTATTATGTGCTTATGTTGTGTACTGTCAGCATTGAGAATACTGTTCCCAACTATACATTTTCTGTAGACACATTGTCATGCCTCAGGATTCAATCCGGCAGTCCTCTGTTCTTCTTGATAAAGGACATGTATCTTGTGTTCGAAACGCATTGCTGCTACTAGCATTCATGTGAACTGTTTTATCATGACCTTTTTCATCATATTTTAAACAATACATTTTGGATCAAATTGGAAGCTGGAGCATTACTTTCCTTTCCTATTGTTTGCACGTGAGACTGCGTGAGTTCCGTGCTTCCACACACCACAAGCTGCTTCAGATGAGCTGGTTACCCTTTTTTCAATTACTCAAATATATTATCCGAGCACACCCAAGATGCTCGGATACCACGTTATCCAAGCACGTTTGCTCATCACTAATCAGTACCTATGGATCTCAAGCATAAAAGGGTTGGTTGAATTGTATATATACTTCTCCCACCACCTCATAAAATATTTGCGAACCAAGGAGAAAAGCTGTCTCCCATAGGGCAGCCTTGTAGCTGTAGAAAAAAAAGAACCTTTAAACAAAAAATAGTTGTGTTTAAGTTAAAAGGACATGCACATGCGGCTGAAGCAGTTGCTGCCAAACACCCACTACTCTCCTGGAATTCCAGGAAGAAACGGGAGAAAAAAGCCTCCACATAGATATTATTTTGATTCATCACATTCACTACCACTTGAGCGCCATCCACCTCGGTATTTCCATCCTAAATATTTACTTTTTGCATTTATAAGAATAAATACAAGAGCGCCCCACAAAGTAATCTGAGGATGAAGCAGCAAAAAGAGAGATACAGATTTGTGTGAAAGAACTGTAAAAGAAGCTACAAAAGTAAATAATCTGTTGCGCTAAAAACTCAATAAAGAATATAGCTTTACATTTTCAACAAACAAATAATATATCATAATATGACACATCAATAAATAAAACAATTTACAGGTCTGTAGCAGTTGTTAGTTGAGTGGTTAGTAAACAGCAACTTTGCAGTTGGTATTGTCCTTGCTGACAATTGCTGATAGCAGTATAGTTTATCAATGCAGTTTGTCACTTTTGTATCGGAGACTGTACTGAACTAACTTTGGAGTATCTTATTGAGTTTTTAGCGCAACAGATTCTCTTTCTTTACTTTTTTCATTTGTTTGCTTCAGGCAATTCTAGGACTTATTGTGGACAGAATCACCAGTTGATTTTAATATAATTCTTTCAAGATGTATGGCTTTATTGCTGTTGCTGTAAGGTGTATCAAGCATTTACTATGAGCAGTTTTGTTATTATGGGACTTCTTTTATATGGACTACTGTATTACATTAGTCCTCCTTCTTATACATGTCATTTTAGTCTGGTTTCCTTTCACATAATTTATCCATTGATTTTTGATTTTTTATCATTTATTTTACTCCCTTATATAATGCCATTAATTCCAGAGTGATTTACATACATTACCAGCACTGTCCCCATTAGGACTCACAATCTAAATTCTCTGTCAGTATATATTTCCTGTGGGAGAAAACTGGAGGACTCAGAGCAAACTCACACAGTTGTTGACTTTGGAGAGATTTGAACCCAGGATTGCTAACTGCTGAGCCAACGCTAAAAATAAAAATATTACATATGTATATTTGCTGCCTTATCCCTCTATTTTTTGTCTTTTTGGGCTGATATTTGATTGATCGTACTATGCCATTTGGTTTTTGGTTTAGTTCTAACAAGTGAGGGGACATATAATATTATGTATCTGTCACGACACAGCTGTCAAGTGACCTGGTACCAGGGGCTCCTTTCCTGGCCCTAACGCTAGGGGGCACCATAGCTCACCCTGTTCCCCGGGATACTTCAGATGGCAAAGACACTGGGGCCTCCGCCCTTGCCTTATCTCCTAAGTTAGCCCTTCATCTGTCCCCTTTCCCCACTCAGGGAAGAGAGGGCGCTACTGTGCACCGCAGTACACCAAATCGACAAACAGGGCAACAAAGACAAGGGTAAACTGAAAACTCCACACAAAATATTCACTTGCATATAACAGAGGAATCCACCAGGGTGTCCAGGAAGAGGAAGAAAGCAAAACAGGGAAGGATAAGGGATTATCAAGCATACAAACCAAACAACAGTTGCTAATAACTCCTCCAGCACTCCTCATACCAACGTCTCTCCCTCCTTTTGTCATGCAGCAAGAGCTAACGCTGATGAAGACTAGGTAATAGAGCCCAGATTTTACAGGGAAAAGGAGTGGCTGACCAAGCACAGCTGAACACAGGAATTTCCAACATGGCCGATTAACCCCCGTTCTGGAAGAAATAAACACGTTTAATAAATCAGAGAAGTGCTTATTCTCAGCGTCGGGGTAGGAGCAACCAGACGCTGTGGTCTTCTGGCTCCACTCCATTGCGGTAACCCCGTAACAGTATCAGAGGATTTTTGTACAAGACTTCACATATGCCTCTGAGTTCAGGTCAAAAGACCTGTGGCCACTCCTTGCATCGTGATCTTATAAAATAACGAGCAGGAACGTTGGATGCAGTGACGAGCAGGAGGCAGAGCAAGAGTTAACTGGTTTCTCTTTATAAAGAATATGACCACACTGAATACTCTGCGCAGGGAGAGATTAAGAGAGTATGTAAGCAACAAGAGTATGCAATTACAACATGAAAATAGGAGTGCAAATAACAGGTTAACTTATCAGTCTGCAGTTCCCAGTTGAAGGAGGCTGGAATATCCCTCGATGACGCCACAGGAATTTGGAGCAGTCTCTGAATTGGTCCTGAAGATAGGTGAGGCACTGTCTTTTTACAATGGCGATGTGTCTTGGTCTCTGCAAACGTAGTCCTTTGGTCCTGGAACGGGGTGCCGCGCAAGAGGATGCGTGAGGCACTGCGGTGGATATACACAGTCCCGGAGTACAGCCCGCGTTCTCAGTACCGGAATCAACGTGCAATGCCTGGCGAATCCCACGTGGAGCGCCGGCCACAGACAGTGGTACGGACCGGTAAGAATTACGGGAGTCAGAGGCAACAGCGATTACAGTCTCTGGTAATGCAAGGTCAGGAAGCGCGAGGGATGAACCTGTACTGCTAGGGCCTGGTAGCTGGTGTCCGTCTGCAGGGAGGGAGTCAACGATCTCCTGTCACACACGCTGTCTTAATGCCAGAGAGAGCGTTCTGGCGCACGCAGTCCCTTTTATATCTGACCCGCTTCCCACAGTCAGATGCAAGGGTCCATGCCAGTCAGAAAGTCTTTCCCCCCTGCAACAATGGTGACTGCCCCGATAGTTCCGGCCCCGACATGGGAAGAGCATCACTTGCCCAGTCCATTTCCCTACACTCTCCCACTCCTTTTGCTCGCCATTCCATGGGCGACGATTTGTGTGAAACGCGTGGCTGTTTCTTTTTCTTTTGAACAGTTTGCTGTCAGATGAACTGGTCCTGGTCATAATGGTTGGGGTGATTGCCAGCTGTTGTTCACTTGGAGCATTGCAAATTAGGAGCAGTGGAGTCCCCTAGAGTAGCAGAATCAGGTTCCTCAGGAGAGAGCGGTAATGTGTCTATTGATTCTATGGCAATTCCTTCTGAGGCTCTGGGTTCCTGCCTTGCTTGTCCATCCTTAGGAAGTTGTTCAAAACTCTCTTCTTCCTCTGCTACCACAGGAACCTCTTCAGGGGGCTCTGGTGTTTTTCTACCTGTACAGGATCTTTTGACAGACAGGGCCGAAGCATATTCCAGTGAACTATCCGAGTAGAGGAACCTCCTCCTTCTTCAGGCTGAATCTTGTATACTGGTCCTTCAGAGCTGACTCGTCGCTTCACCCAGTACGTGTCCTTTTCCCATCAATTTTCCAGTTTATCCCGAGGATGTTTTTCCTGCACTAAGACACAGTCCCCGACCTGAAGACCTGTTCCCTGTGGTGAGTGCTTTCCGCATGTTCCAACTCTCAAAGCCTGGTCTGTACCAAGCAATACAAAGTCTGTAAGCAATGACGATGTTCACGCACCCAGGTGGACACCCCCGTCCGCTTGTAGTCCTCCTCTGGAGCCAACTCCAGCTCAGTGATTCCTTTTCCTGCACGGCTGAAAAAGAGAGTTTAAGGGGTATAACCAGTGGTTCGGTGTACTCGATTGTTGTATACCCAAACTAATTCGGAGACATACTCAGGCCACCGGGTTTTCTGATCTTCATCCAGAGTCCTCAACATTTGGATTAACGTCATATTGAACCATTCACAGGCGCCATTCCCCTGGAGGTGGTACGGTGTGGTGCGAGACTTCTCAATTTGATATATCCAATGTTATTCTTCCATCACTTTCCCTAAGAAACAGGCTCCCTGGTCAGAATGGATTCGCTTCGGACAGCCGTAAACTTGAATGAAATATTTGAAGATGGCATGTGCAGGTGATTCCGCAGTTTGATACTGGGTTGGAGTCACGACGGCAAACTTCGTGAAATGATCTATCATCACTAAACTATGTTCATACCCTTGGTGGGCCGGCCCGATGGTTATATAATCTATCATTAACAGCTCCAGGGATGCGGATGTTACGATAGTCTATATGGGAGTCCTCTGCTCTGGTGGCTTCTTCCACTACAGCCTTGAGCTAGGGATGATAAGCAAATCGCTGTAGCCACTGAAAAGTCTTCTCCTGACCAAAGTGTGCTCCTCTTTCATGTGCCTCAGTAGCTATCTCGGGTAACAGTGTTTCCGGGACTAAGACTTGCCACGTAGCACCCAGCTCTCTTTGAAGCTGCACTTTCCGATACAACAATCCATTCTTCATCTGAAGGCGCTCCCACTGTCGAAGAATCCGTAGGATTTCGGGGGATAGAGCATTTCTCTCTCTCTCACTGGGAAGTCTCTTTGATGTCATCCACTGTCTCAGCTCGCTATCTTCTTGTTGTAACCGAACCCACTCATCCTGGGCTAGCCCCAAGACGCCTTCCCGAGTCCAGGCTTGCACCTGGTCCAGCGTAGCCACCATCGTCCTGGCGGGACTTAGGAACCTGGGTATCTCATTTTCCAGATCTTCATCCCTACTCCACCCAGGTTTAGCGTGTCTCTCCCTAGACAGGGCGGCATCAGGATGAGTATTCTCAGCTCCTCTTTTGTAAGAAATTTTATATCGAACCTTTGCCATTCTGGCCACACAACATTGTTCCAGGACTCCCAACTTTGCGTTCTCCAGGTGAGCCAACAGGTTGTAGTCAGTGCGCACTAAGACTTCAGACCCTGACAGATATTCTGCGAACCTCTCCATCATAGCCCACACCAACGCCAGCAGCTCCAACTTGAAAGAGCTGTAGTTGTCTGGATTACGTTCTGAACCGTGAAGGGACTGACTAACATAAGCAATCACCTTCTCTCTCCTGTCCTGCATCTGCAACAACACAGCTCCAAGTCCATGCAAGCTCACGTCAGTGTGGAGAATTAACCGTAGAGAAAAGTCTGCATAGGCCAGCACAGGGGCTCACGTCAAAGCTTTCTTCAGATCTTGAAAAGCCTTTTCATAATGTTCCTTCCACCAAATAGTCCAGCTCTTTGCACCCGAGGGCACTCCCTTTAGCAGCTCCAGCAATGGTCTTATTATGCGGGCAAAGTTCTTCACTAAATGGCAGTAATACCCAGTCAGTCCCAGGAATGCCCGAACGTCCTTTACCATTTCTGGAGTGGGCCAATCCTGAATCACAGCAATCTTCTCTCGAGAGGGTCTCACCCCCTCGGCAGAAATAACATGGCCCAAATATTCAATTTGAGTGTGGAACAAGTGGAATTTTTGGGGCTTTACCTTTTGTCCATGTTTCTGAAGGCGACTCAGCACCTGCTCCAATCTTTGCAGATGATCGTCAAATGAAGCAGCGTAGACTATAACGTCATCTAGATAGATGAGCGTAGCCTCAAAGTTTAGATTGCCCAGACACCTCTCCATAAATCGCTGAAAAGTTCCAGGAGCATTGGCTAGGCCAAACGGCATTCTGTTAAATTCGAACAGACCCATGGGTAATATAAAGGCAGTCTTTGCTCAGTCCTGCTCTGACATTGGCACATGCCAGTAGCCGATGGAGAGGTCTAATGTTGAGAAGAATTTGGCCTTCCCTAGTGCAGGCAAAGATTTTTCAATCCTGGGTAATGGGTACGAATCTCTCATGGTACAGGCATTGAGCTTCCGATAATCCACAAAAAAACGCAGAATGCCATCCTTCTTCCACACTAAAACTATTGGAGCAGCCCATGGGCTCTGACTCTCTCTAATAACCCCCTTCTGTAACATCTGCCTCAGCATGTTATTCACTTCTTGGTACAGTAGCGGCAGAATTTGTCGGTAGCGTTCTCTTATGGGTACTGTATTTTCAGTTGGTATATTATGGGTGATGGCCGCAGTACAGCCAAAATCGTCCACATGACGAGCGAACACATTGTTATAGCGTCCTAATAGAGCTTCGACCTGCTGCACCTGTACCTGTGTGAGATCAGTCATGTCAGTCCGTATTTGTTCTAAGATCAGTCTTCCTTCCTGGATATGCTGAGGCTCCAGCATTGAAGAGGAATTTACCGTCAAAGTCCAAGGGTCCCCCTGCCGCACCTTCAGTTGTATATTCTGTGGTGGTATTACTTCTTCCGGCATGCCCATAACCCTAGCCACTTCACTTTTGGGACACACGGTGATGTCCTGATCTTTCAGATTTACACAACATACAGGAACTGTCCCATCACGCACAATGGCTAGCGTGCATGCCACCAGGAGTCCTGAGGGAAGTTCCTCAGACAAGCATGGTTCAATTTGGACCTCCACTCCTTCCAACAGGGTTCGGGCTTGGGCTCGTACAGGCAGAGAGAGCACCATCTGCCCAGGGCACAGAGTGAGTTTGGTCGAAGAGGGAATGATTACTTTTCCTAACGCCTCTCCATCACTGAAAGATTCCTGAGCTTGGGCTACATGGATTAACTGCTGGAATATTTTCCTCTGGGGAGTATGTGAGCTCCACTGTTTCAGAGTCTCATTGGAAGGTTCATTAATAAGGAGACTCCCAAACTCCTTTAATATATTCATTCCCAGGGTGACTGTGTATCCACTATGTACAGGATGGACCATTTATATGGATACACCTAAATAAACTGGGAATGGTTGGTGATATCAACTTCCTGTTTGTGGCACATTAGTATATGGGAGGAGGAAAACTTTTCAAGATGGGTGGTGACCATGGCGGCCATTTTGAAGTCGGCCATTTTGTATCCAACTTTATTTTTTTTAATGGGAAGAGGGTCATGTGACACATCAAACTTATTGAGAATTTCACAAGAAAAACAATGGTGTGCTTGGATTTAACATAAATGTATTCTTTCATGAGTTATTTACAAGTTTATGACCACTTATAAAATGTGTTCAAAGTGCTGCCCATTGTGTTGGATTGTCAATGCAACCCTCTTCTCCCACTCTTGACACACTGATAGCAACACCACAGAAAAAATGCTAGCACAGGCTTTCAGTATCCGTTGTTTCAGATGCAGATGGAGATCTGCATCTACACCACCCCTGCGACCAGGATGGGCGGCTAGTTTGCAGCGGTTAGTTTTATCACTGGGCCCCACTCAGGCCACCTCGCTTTGGGAAAATGTCACTGGAAGTAGACTTCGGGCATCGTAGTCACCTGTGAACCGGTGTCCACCAAGCACTGTATTGCTCGTCCATTGAACTCGGCCCAGACTAGAGGGCACATTGAAACTAAATTTGTGGGACTTCCACTACTCCTTTGGGTCTGTTCTGGCTCCGGGCGGCTCAGAGTCTTCTAGTTTAACGGATGACAGAGTTGGATTCTAACCCACTGTGAACACTCCCATGCTATATGTCCAATCTCGCCACAATTAAAGCAAGTGAGGGGTCTCTGTCATTGGAACATTCTCGAATCTCGGAGTACTTCCGGGCCTTCTCTGCCTTCTTATGGATTTGGGGTCGCCTCAGACTTCTTTTTAACTTCAGCTAATTCTTCTTTGCTACCAAGGAGTTCCTTCCTGAGCTCTTTCACCCATTGGGGTTCGGTGATTGCATTCACGGACACCTCCCCCTGTTCCTGTTCACACGTGCGCTCTTCAACTCCTTATCCCAGAGAAAGTCAGACGAGGGTTCACCCGCACTCACTCTCACAGGCCTGTTTTGTCAGCGCGTCTCCCAAGCCTGTCACTAAAAGGTATCGCAGTATTATGTCTGTATGACTTATGCCTATGCCGTCTTTCCTGACAATAGCTGTATGTAACTCTTGCAGTACGTTCATATATTGAGTCAGTCTCCCCCTCCCTCTGCATGCGGCTAAAAAAGTGCGTCCTCAGCTCCCCGACATCTGTGGGGTCTCCATGGGTCACTTCCAAAATTTAAAGCACCTTGTTAAAGGTGTCTTTCTCTATGGGGGGCTATAACGTAACTGAGTCTCTGGCTTCTCCGTCCAATGCCATAACGGCCACCTCGGCCTCTAGTGCATGGATCATTGGGTGCATTCTCATTATCACCCTTATGCGCTCAGTCCAGCTTCACAGCATGGTGTTTGTTCTGTCTCCGACATATAATTGTTGTTTTTTCTACAGTTTATGTAGGAGTTTAACAATCTAGTGTTTGGCTCCCTCTAGTGACCAGTGTCATATTCACAGTTATAATGTTTTCTTTCACTTTCAGCAAAATCCTTTTCCTTCCCTTTACAATGCATGATGGTAGCTTAAGCAATGCATGATGGTAGCTTAGCAATGTATTCTGGGAGCTTTCCCTCCATTTTCTTCCATTTTCCTTCAGCCTGCATCCAGGAAGCAGCTCATCTTTTCCTCTCCTCTTGCGATATGTACTTATGTCTCTCTAGTTAATTCCTGTCCTATATTAGCCCTGTTTAATAATCAGTCCTGCCTCTGGTTAGGTATTAGTCTGCAAATGTTTATTCACAGTGTACTATGTATATGTATTTCCACTATGCTCGTGTACTGATTGTATGTATATTATGTTTGTATTATAGTTTCACCGCGCCAATATATCAAGTTCAATAAAAGCACAGATTCAATCACAATCTCCTTATTGGACCCCGGTATAGCGGTTTAGCTGTCTGTATAACTGCAATGACGTCTGCCTCATTCAGTGAGGACAGAAGAGTGTTGTTTCTTGTAAATTTTGGCAAATTATTCAGCATGGCCCACAGAGAGATACTGGCCCTCTGGCTCTCCCCAACTGCCTGGTCTGCCGCCTCCGTGCTGTTGGACTGCATCCTGCCAACTACACCAAAATGTAAGATAACGAGCAGGAACGCGGGATGCAGTGACGAGCAGGAGGCAGAGAAAGAGTTAACGTGTTTCTCTTTACAAAGAATATGACCACAATGAATACTCCGCGCAGGGAGAAATTAAGAGAATATGTAAGCAACAAGAGTATGCAATTATAACATGAAAATAGGAGGGCAAATAACATGTTAACTTATCAGTCTGCGGTTCCCAGTTGAAGGAGGCTGGAATATCCCTCGATGACGCCACAGGAATTTGGAGCAGTCTCTGAATTGGTCCCGAAGATAGGTGAGGCACTGTCTCTTTACGATGGCGAAGTGTCTTGGTCTCTGCAAACGTAGTCCTTTGGATCTGGAATGGAGTGCCGCACAAGAGGATGCGTGAGGCACTGCGGTGAATATACACAGTCCTGGAGTACAGGCCGCGGGCACGGTACCGGAATCAACGTGTATCGCCTGGTGAATCCCACGTGGAGTGCCGACAACAGACAGCGGTACGGACTGGTCAGAATTGTGCAATATAGTACATGTGTACATGAATACCCACTGGCTACATGTGAATACATGGGCAGTGATAGTTAGACATGAAAGTGCATACAATGCAAATTGGCATAGAAAGAGTAAAAGGCATATGACCTGTAAGCAGTAGTGCAGCTCCCCGACACTTGTTTCGCGTTAGCTTTCTCCCATGTAGCCAGTGGGTATTCATGTACACATGTACTATATTGCACATTTCTACTGGCTGCATGGTAATTCATGGGGAACTGCACTATTGCTGTTAGGCTTATGAGCCCAACTGTTTCACTTTATGTATGCACTCATTGCACCTTATATGCATTGCTTACTATGCATGTACCTATCTGTAGCCAGCTGATACTTATGTACACATGTACTAGATTGTGACCCTATTACTGCAGGCTATAATATAGTATACATTAAGGAGGACAGCATTAGACCTATTGGTCACATATATTGGAAGTGCTTTACAACCTCAATATTGTGGATATTTTTATCCTATATCCATTGATAATCAGATGTGTACATATTATAATCTTCGGCATATTGCACATTGGCAGACTATAATTTTGATTACCTATCTGGATATATAGACCTTTGTGGCATAATTTTTGGGATGTACCTTTTTTAATGGTTTTTCAATTTTTGTTTCAATAAAGCTTGTTTATATTATGGCAATACTTCTAGTATTTCTCTTTTGATATACATTCCCTTGAGGAGTTGCCAGAATTTACATTCAGTCTCCATTATGTTATTACTAGTGATGAGCGAATACATTTGGCACTATTCGTTACTCGCACGAATAGTACAGTATTCGGGCTATTCGTTACTCGGCGAGTAATTAGGTATTTGCCTCTGTATATATTCAAGAAACCAGCGCTGTTTGGCGCTTTATTTGCAGCCAATGAACATGCTGAGCTGGTTTGCCAATCAGAGTAATGCCAGCGCCATCTTTGGTGTGGCATTAATGTGATTGGCTGGTCTTCCAGAGTCATAGGGACTATTTAAAAGTTGCCGGCGCCATCTTGTGCACATTGCAGCTGGAAACAGCGTAGGGAGTGCGTAGTTTGACCATAGGGAGAGTGTAAGGAGCGTAGGGAGAGTGAAAGGAGGTTATAGTGAGCGTTATTTAATCCAAAAAGCTTTTTTAAGAGCTGAAGATTTTGAAGAGATTACATGTTTGCTAGGTGGTGATTTAATTAGGGAGAGATTTAATAGGAGGGAGGGTGGATGGAAGTCACCTGTGTGTTCTCATCATTGCAATTACATGCTGCAGATCTCTGCTATTTTCCACTGTGTTGTATAGTAGTTAGTATTAGGAACAGACTGTGGTATTAGGGTGAAATAGGGAGGGTTTCATCCAGTACCAAAATATAAAAATCATCTATTTGTAGAGGGAAATAATATTAGGTAGTAACAGCATATGCAAAACCATTTTTTGGGAGCTACATAATATTCCTGTGTAGCAGCCTATATTTTTTTATTTTTTTAATGCCAAATAATACTCCTCTGTGGCAGCATATAGTAACATACATTTTAAAATTGAATTGCTAAATAATATTCCTCGTCTATTGCTTAAATATCTAATATTTGTCTAGCAGTTGTGTGACTGGCGCAAAACCTCTTGAGCTACAGAAACCTCAGTATTTACCATTAATTTCCCTGAGTCTGCTGTTGGCGTGTCTCATAAAGGTGCTGTAAAAAAAATCTCCCAAAAAAGATATTTGTTTAAAAAATAGCGTATCTTTATCTAGCAGTTGTGCGACTGGTGCAATCCGGGTACAGATCATCTGTCGTGCCAATTTAGCAGGGGCAATAAACTTCATTACTCCACATTTGGAGTCTATCTGCACAGCCATCTAAAAAAAATCATAATTTTCTATTGGTTTAAAAAATAGCGTATCTTTATCTAGTATTTGTGCGACTGGCGCAATCCAGGTACAGAATCTTACGTGCCAATTTAGCAGGGGCAATAATCTTCATTACTTCACATTTGGAGTCTATCAGCAAAGCCATTTAAAAAATCACAATTTTCTATTGGTTTAAAAAATGGCCTATCTTTATCTAGCAGTTGTGCTACTGGCGCAAAGCCTGCAGAGACACACAAACGTGACTATTTACCTGCAATTTATGTCAGTCTGCTGTTGCCGTGTAAAATCAAGCTGCGATCTCCAAAAAAATAGCCACACATTGCTAGATACAGTGAATTTGCACATAAGATCTTGGTAAGGGTACTTGTGAAAAATAAAATCAGAATTTTGAGGAGGGTTTCATAAGCATAACGTATTCAAGATGAGAAAGGGTGACATTAAGAGACGTGGATGTGCCAGATTGCTAGCTCTGGAAATGTTGCCATTTTGACTTGTGGGAACTGAGTCTTTCCACGATCTCTTAGTGGTGGCAGCCCTACAGTACTCGATTCCCAGCCGACACTATTTTTCCTGGTGTGCCGTCCCAGCTTTACATAAGCATGTGTTACACAATATCAGCTGTGCTCTATCCAATGCAATCACAGAGAAGGTCCACTTAACCACAGACACGTGGACAAGTTCTTGTGGACAGGGATGATACATTTCCCTGACGGCACACTGGGTTAACCTGGTGGAGTCTGGGACAGAGTCAGAGGCTGGGACATCACACATCTTACCCACACCAAGAATAGCGTGCCCAACTTCCATCAGGGTTTCAGTCTCCTCATATTCCACTTCCTGTCTCTCCTCCTCATCCTTAGCGGAAGTAGCCTCCCCATCACTGCCCACCTGGGAAATCTGTAGCACTGCCCTAGAGAAGCGGCAGCACGCTCTGCTGAAGTTCATCTGTTTAGGTGATAAAGCTCACAATGCAGCCAAGCTGTTGAAAGGGATAAAAGAACAGACCGATCAGTGGCTCTCCCCGCTGAACCTCCAACCAGGTCTGGTTATGTGCGATAATGGGAGGAACTTGGTGGTGGCTTTCAAGCTTGGCAAGTTGGTACACTTTCCATGCATGGTCCACGTGCCGAACTTGGTTGTACAGCGGTTTTTAAAAACATACTCTGACTTGCCGGACCTACTTGCCAAGGTACGCCGTGTCAGCACACATTTCCGAAATTCACATAACAACTGCCGAGTGGGTGTGCATCGCTGACCTATGTGAGGTTCTTCAAAACTTTGTGTACTGCACCAAGATGTGAGTGCTGATGACACTATTATGAGCGTAACCATCCCACTGCTCTGTCTATTAAAACGTTCACTGCAGAATCTGAAATAGGAAGCTTTAAATACCGAGCAGGTGGCTATTAAGCAAGATTGTATAGTGGCTGATACCACATAGCCCAGCCTCACACAGTATTCTCAGGCCACATTGGGTGATGACGAGGAACAGGAGTAGGATG
The DNA here is from genome assembly GCA_009801035.1 of Oophaga pumilio. Taxonomy (NCBI): domain Eukaryota; kingdom Metazoa; phylum Chordata; class Amphibia; order Anura; family Dendrobatidae; genus Oophaga; species Oophaga pumilio. Next base: position 604 of record VIAB01052526.1, on the reverse strand, counting down.
AGAAGGAACAGTGTTTTTTGCTCTGGGCTACAGAGGGGTCTCCCAATCCCAGTTTCATGTTTGTCCAGCATGGATGGCCTGAAGAGGAGGAGGCTATGCATTATGAGGTGGAGAGGATGGTTACTGTTCTTCCTGTAGAGGACACTGAACGTTTGACTCTTTGTAGTCTGCCATACATGAAAGAGTTCATGTCCAGATGCATTTCCCAAGACCCTCGTGTGAAAGCCATATTGTCCACCATGAAATACTGGCTGTGCATCTTTCTTGACCCACCGTAGAATGAGAAATTTGCTTCTCTAATGTCGGAGGCAGACATGCCATTTTTAGCGCTTACATGCCAGAGGGCCGTAGTGGACGACTTGCTCAAAAGATTACCCTCAGACAACACTGGTGGTATCATCTCTTTTTGCCCACAAGGATTACAGGGGAGGGAGAAGGTGACTAAGATGGTCATAACCGATAGGGGTACATGCCTGTCAACAGAAAAGGCATACAGGCTGACTCTTCTAAAATTGTACAAGGGCTGGATTTCCTCCGGCTTTGTAAGCCCTACAGACAGGGGTGAAAATAGCCTCTCTGCTGCCTGAGGCAAACTTCAAAATGG
>VIAB01052523.1:0-11930 GCA_009801035.1 Oophaga pumilio | reverse complement strand
TCCTTCAATTCCTCTGGTCCATGTTGAGTGTGATACACACCATGACACCAAGCAGCACAGTGAGTATCTGTAGCCCTCTGTACAGGCCCACTCACTGATTCCAAGATTGTAGACACCTGTGATGATAGTTAGTGGACACACCTTGATATTTAACATATCCCTTTTGTCACATTATTTTCAGGGGTACCAACATTTTTGTCCAGGCATATTTCATGAGTTTTATTTTTTTTGAATTCTGTGGAAGCATAGTTGAAAAGCAATGTCTGGCTTTCATTTGTTTATTTTCATAGATTTTTTACTTATTATTACTTTTGTCAGATTCAAGTTATTTCTGTGACCATTGTGGGTTTTTCAGTCATTAAACGAGGAGTACCAACAATTTTGACCATGTGTGTATGTATCAAGTTTACAACACCAAAGGAAAAAAAATCACTGGCTGCAAGTAACCCCTAGGCTCATTTTTCATGTCAATCTGTGAAACAAATTTAAAGGAACACTTTTATTTCATTTCTCACTGCCTTCCACTTTATGAACTAAAGTAAAACACTGGTCTCTATATTGCAATTCCTCACGACGATAAACTGCCAGTTCCAAGTCACCACCTCATCCAACATTTCTTGGAAAGCTGACAGCAAAGAAATTTAGCACTTTGCAATTAGACATATGTTCCAAAAATGCTATGTCCACAAATGCTTTTGTCCACCTTAATGGCACAGCAACTAAAAAATTGAGCTGCATGCTGGATCACTCCTGTCTAAATAACTTTGTTGAGTATATGGTTGTCAGGAGAGCAAAGACAGCTGATTGCTGAGGGTTTAAGCTTCCAGACCTACAAAAGTACACATTTAAGTAAGATGGGACAACACTTGTAACACACATGGCATATTACAATGCCCAGATGTGCATATTTTCCATAGAATCAAATTGAGGAACTTTTCTTAGAAAAGTCTTCCTGTTTCAGAACCATCCTGAAGATCACAGAAATGGACATATCACACAGGTCTTCTTGCTATAATTGTATTCATTTATTTAATTTGGGGAGAGGAGGGTTAATTGTCCACTTCTTAATTTTACTACAACCTCACATGCTCCAAGATAAGTAAAGAAGAGCTACCTGGACTGGTCCCCTTCAAGCTCTCAGGCTCTAGTGACACAAGATAGTTCAGGTGTAGAAATGTACACTATCTATACCAATAGTGATGTCATATGTTTTGTGATGTCATCATAACTGCCACTTGCTAAGGTTAAATTACTGTAATTCTAAAAAATATATAAATTGGGAGTTAAAGCAGCTTTTGATTATTTTATATACTGTTCTTAAAATTATTTATAGGTTTTAATCATGTCATGTTTTGCCTCCTCCTACCCAATTCCAAAAAAGTTGTGATGCTGTGTAAAATTTAAAGAAAACAAGAATGAAATTATTTGGAAATCTCTGATAACCATATTTTATTTGCAACAGAACGTAGAATACAGATCAGAAGTTAAAAGTTAGACTTTTCTTCATTTCATTTAGAAAAAAATTATTAATTTAGAAGAAGCTGTTGGTGGCAGCAACACATTTCAAAAAGTTGGAACAGTTGACAAAAAATTGGAAAAGTAAAAGGTGTTAATAAAAACAGCTGGAGGGTCAATTTTCAACTAAGTTATATGACTGTGTATAAAAAAGCATGTTAGAGGCAGCGTCTCTCAGTAGCAAAGATGGTTTAGAGGATCACCAATCTCAATGCGTCTAAAAATTGTGTCTAAAAATTATGGAATAATTTAAGAAAAATGTTACTCAATGTAAAATTGCAAAGACTTTGGATATCTCACCATTTACAGTACATAATATAATCCAAAAATGCATAGATTCCGGAAAATTCCATATGCACAAGGACAGGGCAGACAGTCATTATTGGATGCTTGCGATCTCTGTGGTGGCACTGCATTAAAAACAGTCATTATTCTGCTATGCAAATTTCTGCATGTGCTCAGTAATACTTCCAGAAATCATTGTATGTGATCACAGTTTTCTGTGTAATTCTCAAATGTAAGTTCAAACTGTATCAGGCAAAGTCAAAGCAATATTCTCAACACCAGAAAATGGAGCAAAGACACCGAACACAATAAGTGATATCAAAAGGCAACAATTTTTATTAGACATGGGATAATACAAAGTTAATAAGCTGTATATTTCAAAATTATGTAGCAATTTATAAAAAAAAACTCAAAGCGGTCGAGATAAAACAGAGTGTGCGGCTAGATGTATAGAAATCCTGACATCTGGCACCGATATAAGTAAACAAGGGCTATACCCAAATAGTAGAAATCTGTGCAATAAGTAGGCGACTATAAATGTCTATAGTGACATCCCTAGACTGTTATACCTCCAAGTCCACCATATAACATAGTGTTTATCACAATGCAAGTGCAGTGTTATATAGTCAGGGTCCGGACCCATGACTAGAGATAGAAGAGAAGGCAAACAGAAAAGTTGTTACCATGAGTCATAGTGTTAACTCACCCATATCGGTGTCAGAGTATGCAGGAACGCGCCCCTACGCGCGTTTCGCTGTCGCTTCCTCGGGGGGCAGGTGCACAACACATGGCCCAACATGACGCTCTTAAATACCTCCGGAAGATTAGAGTGATTAGGAACACTTATAACCGCTGCGTCTCTGCACCACTCACAGCGACCCGGCGGCGGCGCGCATCGCGGATGCACCCGTTATAGGTTGTAAAGGGGTTAAAGAGCTGTAATTTCTAAACCCTTATTTTAGTTAGGTTGTGAATATCTGCAAATTAAAGCTGAGAGTCTGCATTTAAAGCCCATATAGAAAATATAATTGTATATTGAATATGTTTTGGTAAACAGTTAAAATGCCACTGTAAGGAGATAGACATATTGCCCTGCTCCGCCTTGAAGACATCACCGCTGTATATAATGTGATGTGTAATCTGAGTAATGTCCAGTGTCTTGTGGATATCTTGTGTCATGTGAAGTATAAGATGTTTGCCTATGTTATGTGCTAATGTAAGGTATTATAATGCATAGTGATGTGATGCATGAAAGACATGAGGTAGTGTTTGCATAGACTGTAGGGGAAGGGGTTCCCCAGCAACAGACACAGGGGGAAGGCTTAGTACGAGGACAAGTGAGATGCTTCCTGAAGTTAGTCAGAGCAGAGTTAGAGTCTGAAGTGACAGTGTGCAGAGCTGCCCTGTGGGTGAACTACAGCAAAGGAGATGATGGGATGATGAGGCAGCATGACTAGGAACTGACAGAAGAGGCATAGTAGCCTTCTACCTTAAAGGGGTCCTTGGATAGGATATCATGTCACTAAAAACCCTGAGCTTGAGAAACGCTGAAGGTATGGACCTAAAGAGAACTGAGACTGTGGAGCTAGTGAGAGTCCTGAGCGGTAGATCCAGGGCGTCCATAGTGATAGGATGCGGAGCTGCTGAGCAGGTGAAGAGAACCTCGCTAAACTGTACTGTGGTGACAAACTAGGCTGTGATGAAGTAGGGCGAAACAGTGTGATATTCCGGCCCTGGAGTAGACTACAGTGGGAGAATGATGTCAGTGAAAAGGCTTCTTGCTGTGAATGAAAAGTGCTTAAGACTATGTACCTGCTATCCCTTGTATATAACACTCATTAAGTTCAGTAAAGTTCCCATGTTTGAACATATGTCTCCTTTGCTAATCTGTGGAACTCGTGGTCCTGGCCAGCCAATACCATCGGCTACCGGCGGCCTGCACGGGCACAAGGCCCTCACAATACTAACATCCAGTCAGAACCCACAATTGTCTGTAGGATGACAAAGCGAGTGGGAACAGAAGCTCGCCCACAACTACCTCGCTTGGGCATCATACACCACAACTTGTGTCATTGTCCAAATATTTCTGGACCTAACTGTATATTGATCTTCTCAGGCACCCCTTCTCTATGACATAGTGCCTACAGATTGGTCTGCATTTTCATGGTGACAGGTTCCCTTTAAACAATAGGTCATTTTCTGATGATAGTTTCCCTATAAACTTTAGTGGGCAGTGTGAAAATTGCAAGATTTTTTATTTATTTTCCATATAGATACTGCAGTGATATAGAATATTTAAAAAAAAAAAGTTTAGAAAATTTATTTAACATAAAAACTTGAATGAAACACTATCTTGTATAAACATTCCCTAAAATTGCCTTCTCGATCATGTTTGTGAATTTCACTTTATTTAACGAGCAACACATTGGGACCTCCTTAGGTATTCAGTGTTTGCCGTATGTTCGATTTTGTTCTATTTTGTGAAAGAACAGTTGCATTTCAGCTGAGCGTCACCCCCCTCGGGTAATAAACGTAATTTTATTTGTGTAAAGCAGTCGGTACATTAGTAAACTAAGCATGTGAGCCAGTTATCATAGCACAGTGTTCTTACAAGCATAATAGGTCAATTCATAAGTAAATCCTTGTAGGGGCTGTGTGTCCTATAAAGATAATTCCATGAATGTCAGTCACGGGATGAGAAGCCAGAAGTGCTTTTTTTGTTAGATCAATAATAAAACTTCATTTTGATTCAGATAAATGAGATCAGAAATCCATTTTCTTTTTTATTGCAAGTTAGGTTTTAAAGATCTAGAGGCTAAGGCTAGTCAATATGACACTGACATTCTGAATGTTTCCTAAACTGTATCTGTGGGAATATAATAAATATATGTTTTTTTTTATCAGTTCTAAGCTATTTATGAAATGTAGAGATGATCAAATCTGCAGAGATTCTAATTCAGCAAATCACGCAAATTTAACAGTGAAATATGATTTGCATCGATAAAGATTTAACATTCCTTATAATGCTCTGGGGGTCTCTCCTGACCTCAGAGTATAAAACGTGTAGGATGTAGAAAATGAAATTAAAACCTCACTGCTCATCTGTTCCTACATCTCTTTTTTCATTTTTACCGTTACGTGTATCCTCTTTAGCTAGCTTCACTCTACAATGGCACTTACGGCAGGGCCGGTCTGGCCATCTGGCAATTCTGGCAAATGCCAGAAGGGCCTGTCTGGTCGTGGGCTGCCTTGTCTGCAATGTTCAAAGAAAAAACACTGCACACATAAAATTGTTTCGGTTTTGCAAATGGTGAGGAAATTTTATTGAAAGTGATGCGACGACATTGATGTTTCGGCCATGTATGGCCTTTATCAAAAATTGGTCGCCTTTCAATAGGAAGTGTATAAGCACCAGGTTGGTGTTTTAGAATTCATAAGTGAGACCAGTATAGTCACGGAGATTCATATTATTTCCAGGTATATGGGTAGTCATTCAGACGGACCCTGTGAGAATCATTGGTGGCGCAGGGTAGAGCGCAGACACAACATGCAATGTTGTTAACAGAATCGGTGTTCTCAAGACACCCATACTGTTAACAGTTGTGACGGAGCACAAAGTCGCTGAATCTATCACTTACCCCTGCAAGCCACAGGTATCGTTAGAAATATTGGTCTTGTAGTAAACCTTGCTTTTCTCCATCCAGGGTAATATTAGTAATATACCCCCATCTGGTGCTTGGAGACGGGGACCACATGGGACTGTGTGATTGCAAATGCCAGGGCTGAGTTTCAGTCCCAGTCCGTACCTGACTTCCGGTACTGAGTAGGCCTTTGACGTGACTGCACATTACGACGTGCATTATTCGAGGCCTGTCAGGTGCCTTAGCGGACGCATGTCGTGAAGCCATATCATGCGACACAACAGAGCTATGAGCAATGACATCTGAGGCCTACTCTGAGCTGGAAGCCCTGGTGCAGTGAACGCATGCGACTGGTGAAGGTGAAAAGGATAGAAGTACTAGGTAGAGGGCCAGGGGGGGTAACAGGGCAGTTGAGCGGTGAGGTGAGTATTTTTTTCACCTTTTGCTAGTCCTTTACAGTTTCCCGCCATTTTGCTGAATTTGCTAGGAGCAAAATTGCAAAAAAAATCAGTATTCAAAAGAATACAAATTTTTGTAAAATTTTGGCTTTTTCTCCTCTCTAGTGAAGAGTGATAATTTAGAGCATACAGATTTATTTTCGTATCCTAGACTAGCCATTTTTAAAAAATCTGTTGCCAGGTTTATGCTGCCTCAAATGAGACCCATAGAAAACAGTGGCAGAGACCCTGATTCGAGCAACGTGTCACACACATGCTACAGTTTTCATAAAACACCATTGCACAGTGTAGCCAGAAAGTTGTCAATCAATGACATTGATAGAGTTAAAACAGTGGTATCAAATCTAGCGCAATAATCCAAGTAATGAGCACACCAATGGAATTAGGCTGTCTGGCTTTATGCAGAAACAATGTAACACAGGCAACAAGTGGCAAATAAATGCCTAGTTTGCAAATGCAACAAAATACAGAAAAAAGTGTTGCCCTTAGTTTTTGATGCCTTAAGATTAAGAAGCATAAGCATAGTGACAGATCCCTTTCCAGTTTTTTTCCCCTTGTCACCTCGAGACAGCCTATCCGCCACAGCATTGTGCAAATAATTTTTAGGCCCCGAACTAAACATTAATTTTTAGTTCTATTTTGGGAGATCTGTTAATCTTTAGGAACTCTTAATCCCTTCACCACCTTGGGATTTTCCATTTTCATTTTTTGCTCCCTTTTTCCCCAGAGCCATAACTTTTTTATTGTCCATGTGAGGGCTTGATTTTCGCAGGACAAGTTGTACTTTTGAATGAAGCCATTGATTTTATCATATACTGTACTGGAAAATGGGAAAAAATTCCAAGTGCATTGAAAAACTGAAACAAAACAAAAAAAATGAGCCAGATCATATCTTGGTATAGTTGCAATGCATACACCATGTTCCAAATTATTATGCAAATTGGTTTTAAGTGTCATAGCGGTTTTTTTTTTGTAAATGAAACCCATTGATGGTATTGTGTCTCAGGGTTCTTTGGATCGCTGAAATCAATCTCAGATACCTGTGATAATTAGTTTGCCATGTGAGCCCAATAAAAGGAAAACTGGTTGTTCCACACCAGGTCAGAGTTTTCAAGTAACATGGGAAAGAAAAAGGATCTCTCTGCTGCTGAAAAGCATCAAATAGTGCAATACCTAGGTCAAGGGATGAAAACATTAGATATTTCCCGAAAACTTAAGCGTAATCATTGTACTGTTAAGAGATATGTGGCTGATTTTGAGCACAGACTGTGGTGCATAAACCTACTATTCGGCCACCCCTAAACAGTGCTCACAAGCAGAAACGGTTGCATTGGGCCCAGACATACATGAAGACTAATTTTCAAACAGTCTTGTTTACTGATGAGTGTCCCAACAAGGCTGCGACATCAGCAAGGAGGTGGAGGAGTCTTGTTTTGGGCCGGAATCATGGGGAAACAGCTGGTAGGGCCCTTTAAGGTTCCTGAAGGTGTGAAAATGACCTCTGCAAAGTATGTAGAGTTTCTGACTGACAACTTTCTTCCATAGTATAAAAAGCAGAAACGTGCCTTCAGGAGCAAAATCATCTTCATGCATGCCAATGCACCATCACATACTGCAAAGAATACCTCTAAGTCATTGGCTGCTATGGGCATAAAAGTAGATAAACTCATGGTGTGGCCACCATCTTCCCCTGACCTCAACCCTGTAGAGTATTGGAGTATCATCAAGCAAAAGATCTATGAGGGTGGGAGGCAGTTCAAATCAAAACAGCAGCTCTGGGAGGCTATTCTGACTTCATGCAAAGAAATACAAGCAGAAACTTCAAAAACTCTCAAGTTCAATGGATGGAAGAATTGTGAAGGTGATATCAAAGAAGGGTTCCTATGTTAACATGTAACTTGGCCTGTTAGGAGGTTTTGGAGTTAAGTAGCTTTTTTGTTCAGTGAATGTGACCTCCTAATGCTGCAAATTCCACAAATGAGCATTTTCAGTTCTTTAAAACATATCAAATGTTTAGAAATTCTACTGTGCCTAATAATTTGGAACAGTGCATTTTGGGTTTTTATTCATTTTGGAGATTATACTGTTATCATTGGGAGGTTTCTTCAATAAAATTCGATGTATACTCTAACGGGTGATGACTTTTATTAGACTGACTGTCATTTGCACTGACCACTTAGGAAAATCAGAGAAAAATATAATTTGCATAATAATTTGGAACATGGTGTAGGTGTGCATTCACACTGTGGCCATTTAACACACACACCCTAAAATAAAAATAAAATGAGCAATTACCCTCTGCTCGGCCTTTACTAATTGGGATGTTTGCTGACATATAGTGAGGTGAATTACAAGAAGATACTGTCCTGTCCCGATTGGATATACAGTATCTTTTTTTGATAAAAATAGTGTCAACTAAGTTCCCTATTTTATTTACATGTACTAGCACTATTCACTTATTGCAGGGGATTTGCTCACTTTCTTTTTATCTTAGGATTTGAATGTACAAATATATGATCTTTTACACCTTGGAGTGCAATGATGATAGCGGAGGCATCCTCTACATCTAAAGAAAAGAAAGTTTAATTATAATAATCACATGCAGCAATTCTTTACTGTAAAAGCAGTGAGATTATGGAAATCTCTGCTACGTGATGATGTAATGGTTGATCCTCAACAAAATGTTACGCACGCAGGTGGCACACGAGGTACGTGGATCCATTACGCTACAGGGCCGGTCTTCAGGGCTGCCACTAGGAATTTCGGGGCCCATACTGACAACATTTTCGAGGCCCCCTTGAGACTCTGCGCAGGCTCCACTCCAGCCCTGCCTCCACCCTCAAACTGTCCACAGTCTTACCGCTCTTTCATGGAAAAACTGCACTTCTCACCAATCACACAATTACAGTTGCCATCACCAGATCACAAATATAACTAGCAGCTTTTGTTTTGGCCAAATCTGCCACCACAACAAGGTAGACTCCTCTGGCCGTGTCCTACTCTACTGTAACCTATTAAACATTTGTTAAAATATGCAATACAATTTTTATTTATTTTTCAATTTTTAAAATGACCAATAATATCACATACAAGGGACAAATACCACCACCACCATGACCAGATCACATATTACCAACACAATGACCGAATAATACCACGTAAAGGGAATAAATATAGCCACACAATGACCAGACACCATATTACCACCACATAGTGACCTATAATACCACATACAAGGAACAGATACCGCCACACCATAGCTGGACAACATACTACTACCACATAGTGACCGAATACTACAATACTGATCATTAATAAAAAAAACACAATACTAATATCACCATAAGTGCCATTATACACAGGAGATCTGTACTTAGTATGCAGAGTCCGTGAACAGATAATACAGTGATCACCAGTGACATTATACACAGAAGCTCTGTATATAGCGTCAGTGTACAAGTGATACAGTGATCACTAGCGACAATATCCACTGGAACTCTGTACATAGTGTCAGTGTACAGGTAATACAGTGATTACCGGTGACATTATATACAGGAGCTCTGTATATAGTGTATAGTGTACAGGTAATACAGTGATCACTGGTGACATTATACACAGGAGCTCTGTATATAGTGTCAGTGTACAGGTCATACAGTGATCACCGGTGACATTATACACAGGAGCTCTGTATATTGTGTCAGTGTACAGGTAATACAGGGATCACTAGTGACATTGTACACACGACCTCTGTATATAGTATACAGTGTATAGTGTCAGTGTACAGGAAACACACTAACTCACCAGTGACGTCTCTAGGTGAAGTCCTTTATCTTCGCTTTTCATCTTCATCCAGCACAGACCGCCATCACTTCTTCCATCCAGGGCTCGTCTCTGCAGGAAATAACAGTTATCTAGAGCATGGCTTGCAGAGCACATTACTTAATTTTTTCCCAACTTCTACACTACACCAGATGAAGAAAAAAAGCAACATAGTGTTGCTCTGCACAGTAACAAGACTGCCCCCCATTCAAAACAGTCTCCTCAAAAAAATAAATACATCACTGCAGTAAAAATATCCCTTAATTAGCCCCTATGGTAATAATATCCCACATCCTGGCCCCCGTGTGTCTCATTCCTGGCTCCAGCCATATGTTCTCCCATCCTGGCCCCATATGTTCTCCCATCCTGCCCTCATGAGTATCCATTCTGCCCCCATATGATGTCCCATCCTGCCCCATATGATCTCCCCATCCTACCCCCTCTGTCTCCATCTTGCCCCATATGATCTCCTCATCCTGCCCCATCTATCCCATCATTCTGCCCCATCTATCCCATGATTCTGCCCCATCTGTCCCATGATCCTGCCCCATCTGTCCCATGATCCTGCCTCATCTGCCCCATGATCCTGCCCCTTTTGCCCCACAATTCTGCCCCATCTGTCTCCATCGTATCCATCCTGCACCATGATCCTGCAACATGTGTCTCCATCATGCCCCATGTTCCTGCCCCATGTCTACATCCTGCTCCATGTCTCCATCCTGCTCCATGTCTCAATCTTGCCCCATGTCTCCATCTTGCCCCTTGTCTCTATCTTGCGCCATGTCTCCATCTTGCCCCATGTCTCCATCCTGCACCATGTCACCATACTGCCCTATATGTTTCCATCCTGCCCCATGTGTTTGCATCCTGCCCCATGTCACATGGTGCAGGATGGAGACAGATGTGGCAGGATGGAGACACACTCACATATACACACACACAGTGTGTGTATACTGAGACTATACACAGTAGTATCATCTATATAACATATATACTGTAGTCTATACATTATACAGGTGATACTGCAAATGCTTTATACACGTTATATATGTGTAAGGGTATGTTCCCACGTTCAGTTTTTGGCAGCGCTTTGGACGCAGCACATGTCCGCTGCATCCAAAGCGCTGCTGGCTTTTGAACGCAGGTGATTCCACATGTGTTCATTGAACCGTGCGGAATCACCGCGTCCCAATACATTGTACGGGTGACTTTATCTTGCGGAGACTAAGCGTCTCCGCAAGATAAATAGACATGCTGCAGTCTAGAAAGTTGCGCCGCATGTGCGTATATGCAGAGATGCCGGAGGCGTCCCTGTATGCATAGTGGAGATGGGATTTCATGAAATCCCATACACTATGTTGAAACATCTGGCACCTGATGGTTGGAAGCTGCGGATGTTTACTGACTGTGAGAACATGCCCTTACTGCTGTGTGTATATACACATATACATATATACACATCAGTATGACATGTATAACGTATATACAAATCAGTAGCAGTATTGCCAATATAATGTATATACATGTGTGGTACACCAAAGGGGGTCTTGCTGGATGGGAGATATATTTCGCCCAGCAGGCTAAAGTTTGGTCAGGATTTTCCCTGATCACAAGGACCTGTGATGAGGTCATAGTCACGTGAGCAGCCCAGGTGATGTGTACTTCACCTAAGGGTGAGGTTTAGGGCTATTTAATAAGGATCTGTTGTAGTGTGTGGGTGTGGAAGAGAAGGAGCTTGGCTGGAGTCAGCCTGGAAGTGTGATTTTTGGTACACTGTGTCAGTGAGCACCAGGAAGCAAATTCCAGACCACCCGGGGAATGGCACCTGGCGGTCCCTGCTGGCCTGCAGCCGCTTAGTTAAGCCCGTCCCAACAAGGGTGAGTCTGGGAACAGTGGTTCTCCAAGCTGGAGTAATTTTATGTTCTGTTTTGATTATGTTATCTGGACTGTAAAACATCATTAAACCACTGAACTTTGAACTGGAAGCCTGTGTGTTGCCTCATTACTGCGGCCCGGCCACTGCCTACCAGAGCGGATCCCTACACATGGGATCACATATAGTGCAAAAAATGATATACATGATATAGATGATACTGTGATTATATACAGCATTAGCAGCCAGTATCACTTATAATGTATATAGACTGCTGTTTACACTGTGGTGTGTGTGAAGTTATGTCGCTTATCCATGTTATGTAAATCAAAGCTTATA
>VIAB01052514.1:0-10360 GCA_009801035.1 Oophaga pumilio | reverse complement strand
TTAAATGAGAAGGTGTGTCAAAACTTTTGGTCTGTACTGCATATAAAGACATAGTCTCCAACATATGAATATGGAAAAAAATCCACCCATAAATACAATAAATACCTCCTATAAGTAATGTCATTTTACAAACTTCACCCCCAATTAATTCATCTTGTGGTTCAGTGAGCCTGTTGACACAACATGTGCCTTACAGAATTTTATACCGTTGGACGGTGAAGAAAGAATGATTACATTTTTACCACTGAAATGTTGTTTTAGCCCCCACTTTTTAATTTTGATAAGTGCTAATAGAAAATAATGCACCTAACAGTTAGTTGTGGAATTTCTCCTGTGTGCACCAATACCCCACATTTTATTGAGGAAATACTTTTCAGGCACAGTGGAAAGCTCAGAAGAGGAGCAGCACCAAATTATACTGCAGATTTTACTGCTATGGTTTGCAGATGCCATGACCCACTGGAAGAGACCCTGAAGTGCCAGAAAAATAGAACTCCCCATAAATGACCTAATTTTACAAACTATGCCTCTAAATGAATTCATTTAAGGGTTCAGTGATTATATTGACAGTACGGGAATGTCACAGAATTTTTGAACCATTAGGCATTGAAGAAATAATTATTACTTTTTTATCACAAAAAAATTGTTTTATCCCAAGATTTTACATTTTCACACAGGGAACCAGATAAAAATGGCACCAAAATTTATTACATAATTTCTTCTGAACTTGGCAATACCCCATATGTAGGAGTGCTATTTGCCTCCTGGAGCATACATTTTCCTAGAATAGTTTGAGGACTCCAGATATAGAACACGTACATGCAAGAGGAGCAGAAAACCCCCTCAAGAGAGCATATGTTAGAAATTGTACCCCATTGCTTATTTATCTTTAGGTTTATTGATGATTTGTCTCTATGAGTCCATTCAAGAAGCAAGAAGCAGTGGATGTTGCTGAGTGAAAATTGAAAATCTACTATTGTAATGTATTGTATTGTAGAGCCTGTATTGTAGTGCCCATATATTGTAGTGACCAGTACATTATGAGCAGCCAGTGCTTCTGGAGACATGCACCTGTAAATTAGGCAAGCTCTAATTGCTACAGAAATGCCAAACAGGTGGATGATTTATGTGGTTTAACCCCTTAGTGACAGCCATCTTGCAGCTTAATGACCAGGCCAATTTTTACAATTCTGACCACTGTCATTTTATGAGGCTATAACTCTGGAACGCTTTAACGGATCCCGCTGATTCTGAGAAAGTTTTTTCGTGACATATTGTACTTCATGCTAGTGGTAAAATTTCTTTGATATGACTTCTATTTATTTATGAAAAAATGGAAATATGGCAAAAAAATTTAAAATTTTGCAATTTTCAAACTTTAAATTGTTATGCTCTTAAATTAGAGAGACATATCACACAAAATACTTAATAAATAACATTTCCACATGTCTACTTTACATCAGCACAATTTTGGAAACAACATTTTATTGTTAGGAAGTTATAAGGGTTTAAAGTTGACCAGCTATTTCTCATTTTTACAACAAAATTTACAAAACCATTTTTTTACAGAACACATCATATTTAAAGTCACTTTGAGGGGTGTACATGACAGAAAATACCAAAAAGTGATGCCATTCTAAAAACTGGACCCCTCAAGGGATTCAAAACCACATTCAAGAAGTTAATTAACCCTTTATGTGCATCACAGGAACTGAAGCAATGTGGAAGGAAAAAATTAGCATTTAACTTTTTTTACAAAAAATTTGCTTCAGAACCAATTTTTTTTATTTTCACAAGTGTTAAAGGAGAAAAAGAACCACAAAATTTGTTGTGCAATTTCTCCTGAATACGCCGATATCCCATATGTGGGGGTAAACCACTTTTTGGGCGCACAGCAGAGCTCGGAAAGGAAGGAGCGCCATTTGATTTTTTCAATGCAGAATTTGCTGGAATTAAGATTGGACGCCATGTTGCGTGTGGAGAGCCCCTGATGTGCCTAAACAGTGGAAACCCCCACAAGTGACACAATTTTGGAAACTAAACCCCCTAAGGAACTTATCTAGATGTGTGGTGAGCACTTTGAACCCCCAAGTGCTTCACAGAAGTTTATAACGTAGAGCCGTAAAAATAAAAAATCTTTTTTTTCACAAAAATGATCTTTTCACCCCCAATTTTTCATTTTTCCAAGGGTAGCAAGAGTAATTGGACCCCAAAAGTTGTTTTCCAATTTGTCCTGAGTATACTGATACCTCATATGTGGGGGTAAACCTATGTTTGGGTGCACGGCAAAGCTCAGAAGGGAAGGAGCGCCGTTTGACTTTTTCAATGCAGAATTGGCTGGAATTGAGATCGGATGCCATGTTGCGTTTGGAGACCCCCTGATGTGCCTAAACAGTGGAAACCCCCCACAAGTGACACCATTTTGGAAACTAGACCCATTAAGGAACTTATCTAGACGTGTGGTGAGCACTTTGAACCTCCAAGTGTTTCATAGAAGTTTTTAACGCAAAGCCGTAAAAATAAAAAATCATTTTTTTTTCCACAAAAGAGACGTTTTCACCCCCAAATTTTTACTTTCACAAGGGTAACAGGAGAAATTAGACCACAAAAGGTTGTGCAATTTGTCCTGAGTTTGCTAATACCCCTTATGTGGGGTTAAACCACTGTCTGGGCGAATGGCAGAGCTTGGAAAGGAAGGAGCGCCATTTTGGAATGCAGACTTTGATGGAATGGTCTGCGGGCGTCATGTTGCGTTTGCAGAGCCCCTGATGCACTTAAACAGTAGAAACACCCCACAAGTGACCCCATTTTGGAAACTAGACCCCCTAAGGAGCTTATCTAGATGTGAGGTGAGCACTTTAAACCCCCAAGTGCTTCACAGAAGCTTTTAACGCAGAGACGTGAAAATAAAAAAATCATTTTTTTCCACAAAAATGATTTTTTAGCCCCCAATTTTTTATTTTCCCAAGTTTAACAGGAGAAATTAGAACCTGAAAGTTGCTGTGCAATTTGTCCTGAGTACGCTGATGCCCCATATATTGGGGAAACCACTGTTTGGGAGCATGGCAGAGCTCAGAAGCGAGGGAGCACCATTTGACTTTTTAAACGCAAAATTGACTGGAATGAATGGCGGTGCCATGTTGTGTTTGGAGACCCGCTGATGTGCCTAAACAGTGGAAACCCCTCAATTCTAACTCCAACCCTAACCCAAACACATCCCTATCCCTAATCCAAACCCTAACTATAACCCTAATCACAACCCTAACCCCAACACACCGCAAACCCTAATCACAACCCTAACCATAACCTTAACCACAACCCTAAATCCAACACACCCCTAATCCTAATCCCAACCCTAACCATAACCCTAATCACAACCCTAACCCCAACACACTCCTAACCATAATCCCAACCCTAAGGGTATCTTTCCACACTACATGCTGGCAGCGCTTTGGACTCAGCGGATACCCGGCTCCTCCCAAAGCGCTGCCAGCTTTTGTACACGCCGTGATTCTGGATGTATTCATTGAGCACATGTGGAATCACTGCATCCTATCCATAGACTGGGTTATTTATCTTGCGGAGACTGAGTGATAAAAAGACATGCTGCAGTCTAGAAAGACGCGCCGCATGTCGATAATTTCGGGTGTGACACCCGCGTCGCTGCACGCATAGTGGAGATGGGATTTCATAAAATCCCCTCCACTATGCTGTAACATCTGGATGCTGCGGATTGAACGCTGAGGCTGTACGCAGCGTTCAATCTGCAGCAAATCCTTACAATGTACACTACGTGGAAACATACCCTAACCATAACCCTAATCCCAACCCTAATCCTACTCCCAACCCTAACCCCAATCCCAATCCCAACCATAAACCTAATCCTAACCCTAATCCCAACCCTAACCCTAATCCCAACAATCCCAACCGTAACCCTAACCCTAACTTTATCCCAACTCACTTTCGCCTAATTGTAATCCTAATGGAAAAATGGAAATAAATATATATTTTTTATTGTATTATGTTTCCCTAACTAAGGGGGTGATAAAGGTCTTTTTTATTTATTATTTATTATTTTAGGGCAGCACGGTGGCTCAGTGGATAGCACTGCCGCTTTGCAGTGCTGGAGTCCTGTGTTCAAAACCCACCAAGGACAGCATCTGCAAGGAGTTTGTATGTTCTCCCCGTGTTTGCGTGGGTTTCTTCCGGGTACTCCGGTTTCCTCTCACACTTCAAAAAAATACTGATAGGGAGTCTAGATTGTGAGCCACATCGGGGACAGCGACGATAATGTGTGGAAACTGTAAAACGCTGCGGAATATGCTAGCGCTATATAAAAATAAAGATTATTATTTATTTATTTTTTATTTTGATCACTGTGATAGGTTTTATCACAGTGATCAAAATGTACCTGGAATGAATATGAATGGAATCTGCCGGATGCCGGCCGGCAGATCTCGGCGTGCACACGGCGCATGCGCCCACCATTTTCTTTACAGGAAGAGGGAGGACGGGGGAGACACCGGGAGGTACAGGGGACAGATCGGGGGACCCAGGGACTCTACTTCTCTGCCCTCTGATGTGCGATCACATCAGAGGAGAGAGAAATTAAATGCAAAATTGCGGCTTTTTTGTTGTTGCGGTCGCCGTTATACAGTTAATAACGGCGACCGCAACAGCGATGTCGGTAAATACCGACCAGAATCATGTTCTCTGGGGTCTCGGCTACTCCCAGCAGTCGAGGCCCCGGAGAAATTCTAACTCTGAGGCGCGCTATTTACTTTTTTATAGTGCTGTGGTTTAAGTACCCTTAAATACCGCCGTTAAAAGGTGTATTGGCGGTCGTTAAGGGGTTAAATAAAGTGCCAGTAGTGAAAGTTATTTTGCGCTCTCTGGAGTCACGACAAACCAGTAGTAAGGTAAAAATGTAAGTTTATTTACAACACATTTTAGAGTCCACCAACTCCTGGTTTGTCGTGACTTCAGAGAGTGCAAAAAACTTCCACTCCCAGCACTTTATTGTAACAATTTAAGGAAGCTATTGCATCTGTTACCAGGGATTTTAGATGTTTTGTCTCATACAACCTTATAAGGTGAGCAATTCTACTGTTCTCCATCCATATGTTATGTGGATAAGACACTATTGCGCTCTTGCAGTTTTTTTTATAAATGTGGTTTAGGCACATTGTGGGGGTCAGAAGGGAGAGCAGAATTGCTGAAATTCTTTTAGGGGGTGAGGAGTCATTTAAGTTTTCCATTGTCTTTGTACTACCAGTAATGTGGAAGCCTACTATGTTTCCATTGACAAATGATGGACCTGATTGGGGACTTGCTTTTTTTTTATTGATTTGAAGCTTTCATTGGGAACATTTTACATAACATTTTGTATCACTTTTATCCTGTGCTCTACACTGAACACTTACATCAGGGTTTCCATCTAAATCTCAGAATGACTTGATTTAGATGAAACTGCCGAGAGATCTAATCACTGTAATGATGTAGCAGAGTTACTCTTAACGACATCTGACCTTTGTTCAGTGTTGTCCTTTTCAAAAGTGTACAAAACTGTGGCAGATTGCTCTTTTATGCACGCTTAAAAATAAAGACACCGCAGGATCATTGGCCAGGCAGAGTTCAAAGTATTGTGTTATCACAAATGTTTTTGGGACCAAAGTTTTTCCGCCTCATGATTTTTGGAATGGCTTCTTTGGATGTGAGTGTTTACTCTTACGTGTCATACTTTATGTTTTCCTTTGAAACTGTGCTTAATTTGTGAGTTTTGTAAAATGTTGTTTTTATCTTTAGTATTTATGATTTTTGGTAACATTCTGTTTTCTATTTAGATTTCTTCTCACTGGACTCTTCTTTGCTGCCCTCCACTTGAAATTTCTTTTGGGAAATCTATGATCTCAAACATTGTCAAAAATACCTCTAGTTAAATATGGGAATTTCTTCAGCCCAAAGTAATGCCAGAGCCAACCCCTGAAGGCTGGGAGCGCATTTCAAGCGGGATGTATATTACATGCCAGTTTCCCAACTGTCTCGGCTCTTTGGATGACAAACACATCCGTGTGAAGAAGTGGCCGAAGTGTCGTTGGAGTTGGTTGACAGCAACTACTGGTTTGTAATTATAGATATTGGGGTCTATGGAAGAAACAGAGATTCTCAAATCTTCAATTCTTCCTTAATAGGTTGGAGGCTTATGAACAAAGAAATGAGTGTGCTGAAAAAGAGAATGGACAGCACCTAAAAAATCATACATTGATCTAATGCCGCTAGGCAAAAATATATATAGCTGAACATGAGGTTCTTAGTTTAACATTCTGATCAGACTGTATGAAGCCCACTGACATGTCACAGCAGACCTCTTAGTGGGTCCCTATTGCCCTAATGGAGCAGAGCCGTGCGTCGACCACCGCTGCAGCAACAATGCACCAGAAGGGTAGATGGCCTGGTGCCTCATAGCGCTCATGCTGCAAGACTGAGTCCCCATAACTCCAGACTGCATCGCCCCACCAGCACAAAAACAAAGCAACAATGGCCGCCACACAGCACCCACATCAAATGAAAGGAGCATTGAAACTCACCTTCCTCAATCTCTCCAATGAGAGCAGAAATGGGCTAGACCCCTTTCTTTGCAGTCTCCTGCTAAATAAAATCACCTGTGCCAAATGGGAGGAGTGCATATCCAAAGAAATAAGTGTGCCACCCCAAGGAACCTCCCTTGCTCAACTGGCGAATCAGTCCCGTTTGTCATCTTGGCTGATGAGGCCTTTTAGCTCACCCGCCATTTGACGTGACCTTATCCCTGCCAGGGTCTTGACCATCAATGTCGTATTTTAAGTTACAGACTTACTAGGGCACGGTGTCTAGCTGAATGCACCTTTGGCATTTTGTCCACTAAATGGAGGGTATTGCTTAGTTCTCTCCAATTAAGAGAACAAAATGTCAATGGTGTCATGATTCGCTTGAGTCTGTGGATGCTGAGGGAGGATTGCCCAACAATCCTGGTCCAGTAGCACAGGTTTTGGCCAAATGTTGGGGTTCCTTCTGGCCTCAGAGACCGTGATGTTCTCGCGGGTTATTTTCTAATGCTTGAAGGGTCCACACCATAGCAAAATCATTTTGTGGTGTGATGTTTGCACTATATGTTTATTTTCTATGTGCGTAAACACCCAAAATGTGGGATCACACGTGTGTATCTTTCATTTTGATAACAAAACCACAATGCGAATTTAATTGACAACGGAAAGTATTTTTATTTACAACATTTTAAAATAAAATAAGTCTTAACTTATGCAAAATGGTTGCTAAGACGCAAACAGAAACAAATAAATATGTGTTTAGCCCTAATTTTATATACACCACATTTATAAATTTAAAATTAGGAAGGTGATGGGAAGTGGGGGGACCGGCAGAAGGGTTAGTTTGGAAAAAATGATGAGGTGAACCTATATATGGCAACATGTATGGCCATGGGTTGATTAGGGGGTTTGGTATTGGTGCGGGTGTGGTGGGGCCATAGCTTCCCCAACTAGTATGTCCCAAGGCAGGATCCGTTTATTGTTCCCTGGGTTTTCGTTGGTTTCCACGTCCCACATTGTTGGTATGGATGTGGGAACCATGATGCCATCCTTTCACTGGGACAGAAAAATGTTGCTGCTCAGAGTAGACAGCATAGTAACCATGCAGTCCATAAGATGTTGTGGCTGGTGCTGCTGCTGCTAGGGCTGCTAGTGCTGGTGGTGCTGCTTTTGGGGGCTGCTGGTGATGGAGCTTATACTGTTCGTGGTAATGGTGGGGCTTGTGCCGAAAAGTTGCTGCCTGACTGTTGCTTGTGTGGCCGTCTCTGCTGCCTTGCTTCTAGAAACTCAAAGACATTCTGAAAGTCACTGAGTGGGACAGCTGCATCGAGAGGGGCAGAATGAATGCTGTGGTGCAGATTCAGATGTCGGTCGTAATTTGATGCAGATGCTGGGCCAGACTCTGACAAAAAGGCTTTGCACAATCATCATTGATGGTGCGAGAAAGTCAGTTACTCAGCTATCTACCTCATGCCATGTGGTGTTGGTGAGGATCTCCCTCCTTCACCTGAGTCTGCGAGGTTTGGATCAAGCTTGGGGTGATGTGTCAAGGGGCAAGGTGGGGCTACTGCTCCGGCCCTGCTCCTCTTGCTCGGTGGCTTCTTGAGGTTCCGCCTATGGTCCTCAAGCCTCTTCTGGTCTAGCCAGTACCGCAGACTTAGATGTTGTTTCCCTGTCCCATCAGTTGGTTTCAGTCCTGGAAATTGAACAAAAAAAACATGAAAATAGGCAGCGCTTTGAACTTGCGTTCTAAAATCCATGATGGGAGCAAGGAAATTCAAATGATCCATGTACAGATAGGGTCTCTTCTTTGGGTCGCGATCTCCAATTTTTCCTCGCTGCTGCCACTCCCTTCTGTACAGATCTCTGCAGCTGTGCCATCTTCTTGTGACATCATTCACTGCAATGGGGATAATTGTTACAAATAGAATCACAAAAAAATGAACAAAATCTGGGAACCTTTTCAGTTAAAGTATACACATGAAGCATGATGTTGCATGGGGCATTAGGTAAAAGCATAAGGAAAAATAAGTCAAATGAAATATAGAAAAATACTTACTAATGCCCATTTGTACATCAAGTGTACTATCCTCATATTGTGGAAATAATTGTCATCAAATTTACGTCCAAAAACGATTCTTCTTCATTTTGTCTGAATAGCTTGAGTCCCTGGGATCCTATAGCTCTGGCTGCTCCAGGAGCATTTCCACATTTATCAGCCTAGCCATTTTTCAAAAGACCTTCAACTCCATGGAGGTGTGGATTGCAAATTGTAGGCTCACAATAGCTTAGGGAAGGGTGGCAACATTTCCCTGTGTGTCACATGCTGTAATGGGATGATTGAACATCCCTTTATATATACAGTATATACAGTATTTTTGGACAATCCATGCATAAAAATTGGATGGCATATGGATGATCGGTGTGCTGTCCATTTTTTTTTTGTTGCTCCATCAACTTGCATTGACGAGTCACATCCGATACATGCAGACACTAAAAGCATGCTGAGATTTTTTATCTCATCCAGAATCCAAAAATGTCATAACAGCACTGACTCATTGAACAATATTGGTACAAGATAAAAAATCAGTTTGCACTCATTTAATTTATATGTTGATGTGAGGGAGGATTAATATTTGTATTCACATTCATTTCCTTTATTGTTAATTAAAAAAATAGTGCATATGGGAAATATGAGTTCATACCTAAGATGTCGACATAGATTTAGGTTAGGAACACAACTTTAAGACTATTCTGTACAGCTTTGCAATTGAAGCAATCTGTATTCTGTAATAAAATTGTGAAGTGTAGCTAGCAAATTTTCATTTTGTTTATTCAGTTGTACAAATTAACAGGATAAAGTGCTTGCTTCTTTCTTTATGGGCCAAATCATCAGTGTTAAATTTATCTATGCATAGAATTATATGTTTTTATTCAGCATTGTATAGTTGATTGCATTTTAGAGACTTTGGAAAGTTTAGCAATATCACAAGTTATTTCTTTATAAACCACAACAACGTATGGAATATGTGTCACTGCCATGCGCAAAAGCACAAAAGACCAAACAAATCATCAATGTGCAGAAGAACACAAAAGCAAAACAAATATTTCTTTACTGGAGTTAAAAAAAAATGCATACAAATTTCAATATAGAAAAAAGAAAACAAAACTAATACACAACCTCAAAAAACAATAACAAACGGTGGGTCAACCTGGTGTGCTGTAGGATAATTACATAGGTAAGTGCAATATACTATAGCAAACAGGCACATCAATACGACACATTGGAGCTAGAAATATAATGCAAATGCAATTCCAGCAGGAAGTGCATAAAAGGAAAGAGCAGACTGCATGGGAAAGTGAGTTATAATGGAAAAAATATCTTAAATCAATAAAAATAAGCTGCAGATTAAGTCGAACAACACACACACAATGCTTGTATCACCAACAGCTTTGTATGGAGTCCATTACTTTATAAGTATTAGAAAGGGATATACAGATGCTTCTTACAAAATTAGAATGTCATCAAAAAGTTAACTTATTTCAATTGTTCAATACAAAAAGTAAATCTCATATATTATGTAGAATCATTACAAACAGAGTGATCTATTTCAAGTGTTTATTTCTGTTAATGTTGATGATTGTGGCTTACAGGCAATGAAAACCCAAAAGTCATTATCTCAGTAAATTAGAATAATTATAGTAACAAAAAACACCTGCAAATGCTTCCTGAGCATTTAAAAAGGTCCCTTAGTCTGTTTCAGTAGGGTCCACAA
>VIAB01052507.1:0-14602 GCA_009801035.1 Oophaga pumilio | reverse complement strand
TACTTTTGGATATCGGAAAGTATCGCTCAACTCTATCCAAGAGTTGATGGCTGCTATCTCCCCAGTGCTTCGATTAGCAAACTTCTTGAGAATGGCTGAAAATGAGCAAACTTCTTTAACCCCTTAATCCCCAGTGGTGGTTTGCACGTTAATGACCGGGCCAATTTTTACAGTTCTGACCACTGTCTCTTTATGAGGCTATAACTCTGGAACGCTTCAACGGATCTTCGTGAATCTGAGACTGTTTTCTCGTTACATATTGTACTTCATGACAGTGGTAAAATTTATTTGATATAACTTGCGTTTATTTATGAAAAAAATGGAAATGTGGCGAAAATTTTGAAAATTTAGCAATTTTCTAACTTTGAATTTTTATTCCCTTAAGTCAGAGAAATATGTCACACAAAATAGATATTAAATAACATTTCCCGCATGTCTACTCTACATCAGCACAATTTTGAAGCCAACATTTTTTTTGTTAGGACGTTATAAGGGTTAAAAGTTGACCAGCAATTTCTAATTTTTACAACAAAATTTACAAAATCATTTTTTAGGGACCACCTCACACTTGAAGTCACATTGAGGGGTCTATAAGGCAGAAAATACCCAAAAGTGACACCATTCTTAAAGCTGCACTCCTCAAGGTACTCAAAACCACATTCAAGAAGTTTATTAACCCTTCAGGTGCTTCACAGGAGCTGAAACAACATGGAAGGAAAAAATGAACATTTAACTTTTTAGTCACAAAAATGATGTTTTACAAACAATTTTTTTATTTTCACAAGGGTAAAAGGAGAAAACGGTCAGATAAAGTTGTTGTGCAATTTCTCCTGAGTACGCTAATGCCCCATATGTGGGGAAAACCACTGTTTGGGTGCATGGCAGAGCTCGGAAGGGAAGGAGCAGTGGAAACCCCCCACAATTGACACCAATTTGGAAACTAGACCCCCTAAGAAGCTTATATAGATCTGTTGTGAGCACTTTGAACCCCAAAGTGTTTCACTAAAGTTTATAATGCCTGGGTGTGAAAAAAAAATTTCCACAAAAATGATTTTTTAGTCCCCAATTTTTGATTTTTCCCAAGGAAATTGGACCCAAAAGTTGTTGTCCAATTTGTCCTGAGTACGCTGATACACCATATGTGATAGGGGAAACTGTTTGGGCGCACATCAGGGCTCGGAAAGGAAGTAACAACGTTTTGGAATGCAGACTTTGATGCACAGCACTCTGTCAGACCAGCGATCTGACAGGCACTGCAGGAGGCTTTCTCAGTGCCTGCTTTCAGTAGGCTCTGAGGAAGCCGCCTCACTGCAGGAACCGGAAAGACCCCTCGGCCATCTTGATTCCGAGGTCCTGCAGGGTGGAGGCCCTTGGAACAGCACAATTACATTGCTCTGCTCTGAGGGTCTCAGGGAAGCACGCAGGGAGCCCCCTCCATGCGCGATGCTTCCCTATACCGCCGGAACACTGCGATCATGTTTGATCGCAGTGTGCCGGGGGGTTAAAGTGCCAGGAGCGGTCCGTGACCGCTCTTGCCCCTTAGTGCCAGGTGTCTGCTGTGATAATCAGATGACACCCGGCCGCGATCAGCTGTGCTCCCCCGTGACATCGCGTATAACGTACTATTCCGTCTTTGGGAATTAAGTCCCAGGGCACATGGACGGAATAGTACGTCTGAATGGGGTTAGACATCAATTGCTGGAATGTCTCAATATGATAACCCTTGTGATGAAGTGGATAAAAGCTACTTGAAGCTATCTTCGGATCAACATGTGCAAAAGGATCTGTGTCATGGTCAAATGTATTTGTTTCAGAGGTATCAGATTTATTTTTCCCCTCATTCTGAAAGTGGTGCTGTACAGTCAGCTTCCTGATGAAATCATTAAGGTCAAGGTAAAGGTCATAGACATTGAGGGGTGAATCAGGACAAAATTAAAGTCCACGTTCCAGGAGTGTTTGCTCATCACCAGTCAAATCATACTTTGACAAATTAAAAATACGACTGGAATCAGCGTGACCACTAGTTAAGTCGTTGATGTGTCCTTTGGAGGAGGACTTAAGGGCAAGCAGATGCTAGTTTTTGAGTTTGCTTTTGCCCCTACATCCTCGTATTCTAGTTTTCTTTTTGGGGGGTGGCATGGGGCCACATGTAAAAAATGATTAATCTTAGTGCTCTGAGGGTGTTTGAGGTAGGAAGATGGTGAGGGTAACACCTCTACAAGAGATGTGTCCACCATGTTATTCCTCAATGAACCATTGGGCTCAACGATTTACACCACTGGTAATGCGATGGAAAGATTTGGATTGGTGGAGGGAGGCAAAATAGATGTGGAGGGTAAGGAACATTGAGAAGGAGAAAATTCCTCATGCACAGTCAACTGGGACAAATCAACAAAATAAATTATCAATCCCATCAGTAGCTCTTGTAATTAAATTTCAAGGAAGGAACAGTATTTTCTTTATCTGATACAATAACACTGGAAAAACTAGAATGATCTTCTAGGGTTTCTGGGGAGAAAACCGAAACTTTGCATGGTGTAAGTGATATTTTTGTTGGCTAACTGCCATTTACTTTGATATGTTGGGAATCTTGCACTGAAGCTGGCCATTAATCATCACTTGGGTAGATTCACTTAGACATTTTCAGTCTATCCTTGGAGACTTCAGGATGTCAGCAGCTTTCAGATTTTGAGAAGAATCTTTGGTCTGTAAGATCTGATCTGACAGCTTGTACTTTCAACCTGTTTTCCATTTACTTCTTTCTGATTAACACTGTGAATTTTCTATACACTGGAAGTTTTGGCCAAAATTTCGTCTCCCATCAGCTTTTTCCACAAGCTGCATTGACTTTTTGACTCTATTATGTGCTTTTCAGAAGTGCAATATAGCTTGCTCTGTTTTTTTGGATATGCGCTTGTTTTTACATAGAGGGACTTCATCAGACAGCATACCTAAAACATCTTAAATATTTTCTTCGGACTGAGAGAACTTGCTAATCATTGTCGATTTTTTAACAAGTACTGACAGCTTTTTCTTTTTCATTTTCAGTCTTTTCTTCACTGTTGGATGATTCAATTTGTGCAAGATTTTACCTCTATTTGCTTTAGTAAGTGTAACCAATGCTTTTGATGGGACGAAGCTAGTGGTGAAAGCTTTAGTGTTCGATTGACCAATGTTAACTACTTTGGTGGCGTTTCCTGGACCCATATATTATGTGGGTTCAAATGCTTAATGGAGTGCATATGACTTGGTAGCAGGGCTGGCCTTGTAGTCACTGACAAAAAAAATAAAATTTGGAGGACAATAAGAAGAAGGTGAAGTGGAGTTTCTTGGGACCATGCAGTATGTGGGTTCAAAGGCTTATTGGGGTGCATATGACTTGGTAGCAGGGCAGGCCTTGCATTAAATTAAACATTTTGTGAAATGGACATCTTGTGAAAGGGGTATTCGGGTGCGTCGTAATTCTTGGCAGCCCATACACTCACTGCATAGGCTATAAAAGTTTAGGAGAACCACTGTTTAATAATGGCCCTTTAAGCAGATTAATGCTGCCTGACGCCCCTGTAAAAAATAGGCTCTGTGACTTTAAGAGTCCCTTCTTCATAAATGAAACAAGATGTGTCTGCTTATATGTCACACACCACATGGCCAACTGGGGTTGTCAAATGTTACAATGACATTTGCCAGTGAATGCATTTGTTTTTGTTGAAATCAATATTAAAGTAGAAAAACGCTTCAAAAACACTGCGTTGGAACATATCCCAAGTGGTGGAGGAACATTTTGGTCTGGGGTTAATTATTTTGCCTTATATACAAGTCATTAACCTGAAAAGGATGTGCCTTAAAATATTTCCCAGCAAAATCAGTTTCGTTTTGGTATGTTTTTTGGTGCATCGGAAAAAATTGCATGCAACTCTGACAACATTGTTTAAAGCTGTGAACTAGGAGTCAGGAATGCTTCCAGGGGTAAGCCCTATGATGTCACCGTATCATCTGAGCAGTGTTTCCATCATTTTCAGACATTTATAGACCTTTAAAGGACCCCCGGGGGGATTGCGGCAAAAATACTCGGGTCTCCCATAGACTTACATTGGGCTCGTTGTTCTGTCCGAGTACCCGAATATTCCAATCTGCTCCACCCGAACAATGAGCACCCAAGCATTTTAGTGCTCGCCCATTACTAAACATGATACTTTATGGGGACAGATTGATCTATTAGTGATTGTTCTGTTCCAATCATTCTTCCTCAGCTGGTGAAACAAGTGTCAAACAACTACAATATGCTTGACTACGCTCGTTTAATGGCCTGAACTCAATACATGTAAATGCAACCAAAATGTTTATGATGGGGCACTGTCATGGTTTAGGACATGGTTAGTGTCCTGTCCACTCAGGGTTAACTCTTGCTGGCCTCCTGTCAGGATATATAGGACATGGTTAATGTCCTGCTCTCTCAGGGCTAACTTTTGCTGGCCTCCCTTTGGATCTGGGAGGGGTATTTATACCCACTCCAGAGGAAGTTTCTCTGTCAGCTATACTGTTGTTTTGACTGTGTGTCTGACCCCCTGGTTTGCTTGTCTACTGCTCTGTTTGTTTGATTCCCGTGTATGACCTGGTCTGTCCGCTCACTCTGCTCTCTGTCTCACGTTTTGGTATTATTGTCTTTTCCAGTTCTGACCTCCTGTCTTGGCTATTGATACTCCGTTACAGTTTTGTCCCTATTGTACCGTCTATTGCCCGTTCTGGTTTACTGATCCACTGCTACATACTGACTATCCGTTCTGTCTAATCCTTTGGTAATGTCGTGCTATCTCGTGCTCTGATCTCGGCCTGTCCAGGTTTTCGTCTCTGTCTATGCCCCTCGGTAACTTTATCCTGTCGTTACCCTGCTAGGAGTTTTCCTTCAGCTCCTAGATCTCTGGTGCTTAGGCCATGCCCCCAGCAGTCACATGCTTCAGGTCCTGTTAGTATGAAGTACACATCATTCACCGCTGCTGCCTCGCTCCACAGGTATCTTTGAGCACAGTTTGTTTGACTCAGGACACATGCACTGGCTCAGTGAGCAAGTTCAGTGCGGTGTTCCTGACAGGCACTATGTCAGCATTTGGGGCCCCACTTTAAACTTTTGCCCAGGGCCCCAGTTTGTCTAAACCTGGCCCTATGCAGCGGTCTGTGGTTTGTCACCTAAGCAGATTATCTTCAGCAGAGCCTGTTGCTGCTTTGCTGAGGCAGTGCTGCTTCCAACTGATGTTAACGTTTCAGAGATGCAAGGTGAGGAGTAGATGCAGGAACTGCTGTAGAAGGTGGGTGAAACCCTGACTGAACCAGGGCCCGCTTTCCTTGATGTTTGTAGCACGTGTTCCGTCCCAGGGTCCGACTGGGTCCCAGCTTCTACAATGATCATCCAGTGTGCCTTCAGGGAAATGTAGCGTCCCTGGCCACAAATGCTTGACCACATGTACACACTTAAGTAGATCTTCCCAGTAACAGTGTTGGTCAGGGCACGGCTGATGTTATGGGAAACATGCTTTTATTAGGTGGGGAGGGCACACCAGGAGAAATAGTGGCAGCTGGGGACCGAGTACCAAGGGATGGCCTCAGCCATGAGGTTGCGGAAAGCTTCTGTCTCATCAAGACTAAACGGCTACATTTTCAGGGCAAGCAGTCTGGAAATGTGGCCATTTAGTATTATCAAGCAATCTATTTTATTATTTTTAAACACTCTTTTTCGGTGATTACTTTGTATCTCCGTACATACTGCACCCACACACACAAATGATACACCATTTGAAAGGTAAACTTGCCCACCTTCAGCAGGAAAATAGCCAAACAAACCATACATCCACAATTTGATCACAAAATACAGTTTAAACATTAATTTTCATAAACCTGCAGTAGGGAAAAATGACCTGCAGGTGGCACCACAGTACCCCAAAGCACACTACCACAAAGCTACTTACAGACATCACAAACAAATCCAAACATTTGCCATGGGGTTTTCCAGCTTGCCGAACTGCTGCTGGTGAGGCACATATGCAAACACATTTGGAAACATGCACTGCCTATTGAATTGCACACTTGCTCTGTTCATACTCAACCCACACAAACAAATGATACACCATTTGAAATGTCAAATTACCTGCAGGTGGCAGCACACTACCACAAAGTTGTTTACAGACATCAGAAACAAATCCAAACATTTTCCCTGGGGTCTTTCCAGCTTTCTCAAGTGCTTGCCCGGCCTATTTCAGGCACATTGGAGGATTGCACACTTCACTGCATGTGAGTCACATATGCAAACACATTTGTATACATGCACTGCTTTTTCCGTGATTACTTCGCCCCACACACACAAATGATACACCATTTGGAAGGTAAACTTGCTCCATTCAGCAAGAAAAGAGCCAAACAAACCACACATTCACGATTTTATCACTAAATACAGTTTAAACATTTATGTTCAGAAACCTGCAGAAAGACACCTCAAGTGGAAGACATTTTTTGGCCTCTACTTATCAAATCAATTTATTGTATTACCAAGTTACATATATAAATACCTGTGTGTTCATCATCTCATAAAATACATTTACATTTGACCAGCTTGCTTTTTCTGAAATTGCCTGCGCCCCCAACGACCAATGTGCGAAAATTTTGCACGGTCCAAGCTAGTACTTCAAATATTATGAATATTTTTTTTGGGTTGTAAGCCAAACACTGTGCATTACCTATGTGTGACCAGAGCCCTATATAAGCCACCTTTGTGCAATTTAAATACTAAGAAATCACCCCCTCCTTGAATTGGTAGGTTATGAGTGGTTGTCTCATCAGTATTTTGCACCTGTGTAAGAGTGCATTAGTTCTAAGATCTAGGCAGGTAAGCATTGCCGCCTCTTTTTTTGCGGTATTAATTCTTGAATTTTTGGAGTATTTTTGTTCCTCTTTTTGTGGCTTTGCTTTTCAGGCCCGGTGGGTGGGTGGCTGTGTATTTACTCTTGCATTTCAAGGATTGGAGTAAGGACAAATGAACGCTGCGCTGAGACAAGGGCATTGACTTGATGATGGTGATTGCAAATGTGCAACAGGTGCAGGGGAGAGGCATCTTCGCCTACATCATGGATAGGGTATTGGCGTGCACATACAACAGGGGAAGGGGCAGTGGTGTCACCGGCAGATACTGTTTCTGAACCCTGGCCTTCCACCTAACTAGTTGGGTGCTTTGCTGTCATGTGCCTAAACATGCTGGTGATGGTCAAGCCTGCTGATGCTGGCATGGCAGATGTTGCAAATGGCCTTTTTGGGGATAACCGGACTGTCTTTAATAAAGCGCCAGACTTGGTAACACCTAACCCTTGGCCTGGCAACTTCACATGTGTTAGTTCTCTGTAGAACAGTTGCCCTTCTTGTGTCTCTGTCTCATGTGTAGAGATGATCGAATTTGAACAGGTCAGGGCTTATTCGGCAAGCTATAGCACTTATCGAATAAGCTGCAGAGGGAACCCAGCTTCCTGAATCGAGCCAGCTGATCAGCTGTTTGACTCCGCAGCTCCATGTGTGTGACAGTCACGACATATGCATGGAGAGCCTGTTTGTTGGGCAGTGATGCAATTCATTTTTCATATTTCGTGTTTGCAAGCTATAGCGCTACAGTGTGCTACCTTTTTTTCTTGTTTGTACCACACAGCCGCAACACATGCAGCTGCGGAGCCGAACAGCTGATCAACTGGTGCGATCCAGGAAGTCAGGTTCCCTCTGCAGCTTATTCAGCAAGCTCTATAGCTTGCCAAATAAGCAATGACCTGATCAAATTTGCTAATCTCTACTCATGTCCCGCTTCAAATGGCCAGAGCGAGAGGCCAGAATCTATGAATGGAAATGTGAACAGCTCTTCGGATTTTCCAAATGTGGGACCACTAGCCTCTGGGCACTGGGCATGGTGGGAGGAAGGAGGATCAGGGTGAGGATTTTTTGGTCCAGAATCATTGCTACTGAGACTGGACCTTGTGGAAGACAGGTGCAGGCATTATCTGCTATCCATTCAACAATGTGTTCACATTCGTCTGGCTTCAAGAGTGGTGTTCCTTGCCCCCAAACAAAATGCGACATAATGCTAGGTCGACATGATGTGTGTGTTTGCTATGCTATGGGCAGGCACAGTTTCACCTTACTCACAGCCTCTGTGATAACTATCATTATCCATTTCCCTTTCCCTTACCACACTCCTTGCCCATTTTAAATTATATATCATGTATCCCTGTTGAGAAAACTTTGAAGGATTACTACCGCAGGAAAATTAGATGGACTTATTAAAACATCAGTAGCAAAATAGCGATGCTATTGCTAACCAACCAAGTGTGGCTGTATGCTTTTGATGCATAACTAGCACAGTACAAATGGTGTATAATATTTTTCTGCTCTGAGCAATTTGCAGGATTAAGAGTAATAGTAATAATATTATTATTCCTGAGAAGGGGTTTTGATTTGAGTTGCAATTCAACCTATCCTGTCCTACACTATCCCTTCGGCAAAATCTCTTCTTAAGTGCTGCTAACAGCAGTATGAATATTTAATTATAATTAGCCTCAATAAGGGCTGCTGTTGCAGTTAAAATAAATATAAATGGTGTCTAATCATTGCTTATACGCAGTTACAACTAGCTCAGCAGCTCTGTGTCCGTTACACTGTGCCGAGCATGTTCTTACATACAGTAGACTTGATGATGCTGTGGGGTCAGTCAATCACAGTAATGCCACAGCCGAGATTGCTATGGCATTACAGTGAGTGACAGGTAATCCCAGCATGTTTTTTGGCTGTGTTACTAGTGTAAGGAGGAGGACTGGGCCAAGGGTACCTGTTACGAGCCAGGTCGGTAACTGTTAAGGCTGCCTCCCTTGTTGCCAGGGAGAAGAAATTAGGAGCCAGACCTACCTCATGACACAGGTAGGAGGGGCAGCTTAAAAAGCAAAAGGGATGGGGAGTCTGTGACACAATATATGAACGCGCTGCATTAGATCCACGCGATTGCTAAGTTGGATGATGTGGGTGTGGGCCTCCCTGATGTAATTTTGAGGGATCAACTTGTAGCAGGCTTGAGGGATGCACTGCTTAAACAAGCCCTGCGGAAGTGCTTGGGAGCCAATCCATGTATGTCTTTTCTGGAAGTTGGGGCGGAAGTGCCTGCGCACGAACAAGAACAGGGGATGGTGGCCTCGACAGCGAAGGTCTGGAGTGGGGAGGTTTCCGCGCCTCCCGCAGCTGAACCAGGTTGGGTGAGAGAAATTCGAAAGGAAATCCAGGACATGTGGGAAGAGTGGACTGACTTTAAAAAAAGACCCCTGATGATTCCAGACTCCGTCAAAGGCAGAGCCGACCCCAAGCTCCGTCAGGGAACGAAACAATCTCAAGCTGAGAGACGGCTAATTAGCTTTAGGTGCGGGGACACTGGACATTATGCCTGAGAATACGCCCGACGGGGAGGACTCTTACTCGCCGGCCGTTAAACTACTTGGCTCTGTGGCTGTGGGACGCCACCCAGAGCCTGAGCAACCAAGAAGGAGAGAAGGAAGTCCCACAAGTTTGATTTCCCGAGTCCTCTGGTATGTGCCGAAATAGTTGGTTGGACCGTCCTCTGTTTAGTTGTCACCGGCTCCCAAGTGACTACCATGCCAGAATCTTACTTTAGACGTCATTTTTTGGTGGCGACGCAGCCCGATTGGGGCTAGGTTATTAAGTTGACAGCGGCTAACCAGTTGTCCATCCCGGTTGCAGGGGTGGTCTGGATGCAGGTTACTGTGTGTGGCAAAGATGTGGGCCAAAAAGGAATTGTCTTAACCACTGGAGACTCCGGCAAAGGCCCCTCCATGACTTTGGGGATAAATAAAAGAACTCAAAACTCTTCTGATCAGCGAGTCGTTGGAAGCTTTTCTTGACGGATTGAGCCCCCGAACTCCCAGAGGCAAGTGTTTCAACAACTGATATAAGTTGCCCAGGTGTCATGGGTGTATCGCCACGAAGATCGTCGCGATTACACACTCTGTCTTCTCACAGCTGAGTTGCTGTTTCTTTGTGTTTGGTGGTGAGGGAGTTAATTTTACCTAGCTCTTTGCTAAGACTAGGTCCAGCCTCGCCCGGCTGCTTTTGATTAGGAACTAATTAGATTCCTTTATATACCTGCCAGTCTGCTTGTTAGATGCCGGTGAAAGCATTCATGTAGTCTAGCAGACTGGATAGGTTCTGAGAATACTTAAGCTAAGAGCTCCTTAGTTGTTTTTCCTCTTACTGCTTATAGTTTATTTCTGAGACCTTAGTTGTTCCTTCTGTGTGTAAGTGTTGTATGTAAGACTGTATTTACTTGTCTTTCTTGTGTGTCTTTTCTGTTCATTAACCGTTACCTGTTCATTCCCTTTGGTGGTAATCAGGGTCCTTCTAAGGACTAGATTACAGTTGTCAGGGATTGATAGGAGACAGGGTTTACGCTGGCGGCCTGGACCTCTGTACCTTTAACAGTACCTCCAGGTAGAGGGATTAGTAAGGACCCCAGTTTAGGGTCAGTATAGACCCCGGTCCACCTCTAGCCGGAGACAGCGTAAAACGGATTCCGGATTGACCCACTGGATATTCTGTCAGGTAATTCTATGTTATCATATATCTATGCATATGTTATATAGAATGTTGTCCCTTTTGATATAGATTACTGACATCACATATATATATCTGCTATACAGCGTGACACCAGGCTCAAGAGACATCCAGCGCGGGGAAGATTTTGGGGAAGGTGCCAGCCCCGGCCCTGCTAATCTCGTCCTACCGCCCGGTCAGACCGTGTTCACGCTGCCTGTATGGGCAGAGAGTGGAAGACCAGATTGATCCTACTTTAGTGGATCAAATACCCCCGGGACTCCTTATTGCTCAAACTTTAGCCATAGTCCGTAACGGTAATGTAGTGGTGCGGTGTGTCACCTTAGGGAGAGATAGCCTCACTCTCTCACCAAAGAATGAAGTGGCACAGGTGCTGGGCATGCCTGAAGAACTGATGCAAACAGAGGCCGTCCAGTTAGCGGTGAGACAAGGAGATCCATGGACTGTAGCTGTAACCCTGGCCCCAGAGTACTCACCTGGAAGCACGAAAGATGGGCGTCGAATCCTGGAGCAAATACGAGCTGAACTGTCGGGACTCTCCCCACAACAGGTATAACAAGTAGAAGCTGTGCTAGAGCATTACCAGGATATCTTTGCCCATTATGAGGATGACTTTGGATGCACTACAGCTCTATAGCTATAACTCAAGAGATACCCACAGGAAATTCCACACTGATCCGGGAGAGATACCCCCCAGATTCCACCTCAGATGTATAAGGCGGTCAAACAAATGTTGTCACATATGCTGCAGAGTGGATTCATTCAGGAAAGTCAAAGTTCGTGGGCAGCTCCCATTGTGCTGGTGCGGAAGAAGGACGGGACTCTGCGTTTCTGTGTCGATTATAGGCAACTGAATGCCTGCACAGTGCGGGATTCGTATCCCTTGCCCCGAATTGAAGACTTATTGTCTGCCTTGGGGAAAGCAAAGTACTTCTCGTCCCTAGATCTTGCCAGCGGATATTGGCAGGTGCCCATGTCTGAACATGATTGATCAAAGACGGCGTTCATCCTACCCATGGGATTGTTTGAATTCAATCAGATGCCCTTGGGTCTTACCAATGCCCCTGGGACCTTTCAACGACTAATGGAAAGATGTTTGGGAGACCTGAGCTTCGAAGCCACCCTTATTTATCTGGATGACATCATTGGCTATGCAGCTCCTTTTGAGGAGCATCTCCAGCGGCTGGAGCAAGTGCTAAGTTGACTGCAGAAACACGGCCTGAAGGTGAAGCCCCAAAAGTGTCACCTCTTCCGCAAGCAAAATTAATATCTGGGACATGTTGTATCTGCTGAAGGGGTGTGGCCTGCATAAGAGAAGATAGCAGAAATGCAGGACTGGCACACCCCGAAGACTGTGAAGGATGTACGGGCTTTTCTGGGACTTACCGTATACTATCGACGATTCGTGAAAAATTTCACTCATATAGCTAATCCGCTGCTAAAGTTGTTGAAGGGAGTGCCGTCCAGTGCAAAGAATCGGATCATCCAGTGGGGAGCCAGCCAAGAAGAAGCCTTCTGAGCCCTAAAGATGGCCCTGACAGAAGCACCCGTTCTGGCCTATGCCGACTTCTCGCAACCCTTCATCCTTCAAACTGATGGAATCTATATGGGCTAGGAGCCATATGGTCACAGATGCAGGACGGAAGAGAGCAGGTGATTGCTTATGCGAGCCGATATCTCCATGACTCTGAACAAAATCCAGATAACTACAGTTCTTTCAACACGTTCACAACAGTACCCCCCTTAAGGAGGGGTCGCCGAACCCTCACGTGCACCACCAGGCTGATCAGGATGAGCTCGGTGATAGGCATGGACCAGTCTTTCAGCATGAATGTCAGAAGCAAACACCCAAGAATTGTCCTCCTGACCATAGCCTTTCCACTTCAACAAGTACTGGAGTCTCCGCCTAGCCAGACGAGAATCCAATATCTTCTCAACCACACACTCCAAATTGCCCTCAACCAAAACAGGGTCAGGAGGCGCAGCCATAGGAACCACTGGCTCGACAAACCTCTTCAATAAAGATTTGTGAAATACGTTGTGAATCTTGAATGTTCCAGGAAGAAGCAAATGGAAGGAAACGGGATTAAGAATCTCCACGATCTTATAAGGTCCAATGAACCTTGGCTTAAATTTTGGAGATGCAACCTTCATAGGGATATTTTTTGAGGACAACCAAACCAAGTCACCCACTTTAAATCGAGGACCATCAGTTCTATGGCGGTTGGCAAACCGCTGGGCCTTCTCCTGAGAGAGTTATTTAGACAAGAGTGAGAGGATCTTGCTTCCACGTGTTCGAAGGGTTTTATGGAGTTATTAATTAAATCAAATACGACGACGTTACAGACCATTGAGACTGATATAAATACACTCCAGACCCAAGTTTTTGACAGGATGACTAGTGAGTCTAGAACAAAATTTAACAAGGACCTGGAAGGTGAATTTTTGAAATGGGAAAAGGAGATTGTGGCCTCTAAGTCCAAAAAGTATCAGCGTGATGTCTCGGATTTTAAATCTAACTATGTCTACAAATGGAGAAGGAAAAAGGGACCTGTTGGTTCCGTACCTCAAACCCATAGGAATTCTTTTTCATCTATGTCATCAGTGGATGATGAATTAGCTCATAGTAACCAATCTGGTACTAGACAACCAGAGCTTACTGGTCCAAATAGATTTGTCACGCAGAGACATAAGGCATACACGAAGAGCAAAACAATGCCTCCCCAGTCACGTGACAAGAAGTCAAAAACTAATAACTTGAAGGTAATCAATCTATCTAACCATCGACTCACACAACCTCAATTAGAGGTGTTGGGTTTGGGATTAACATTTGTTCCTACTAATAAGTTAGAATTTTTTTCAGCTATGAAGGATCTACAACTCTTCTTAAGGAAGGTGATCCTTCGGAAATTACATTTTAAACCCATAAGAGATGATGGCTTTAACACCGCCGAGGAGCAAGAGGCCTTGTCGATTTTGGAAACATTGGAGAGGGAGAGCCTTCCCAGCATCACAGGTATCTTCCCCACTTTTGTCTACCCCAAGTCCACCACCTTCCCCCCCTTCTCTCTGTGTCCAAAGGTTGAGATATTTAATAGACTCGTCTTGGAAGATTTCAAAGCAATTCCAAAACAATGGAGGGGCGATAACCTCACCCGTGCGCAGAGAGAAGCATTGAGGCAGTTGAGATCCCTACGGGATGTAGTTATCAAACTAGCTGATAAGGGGGGGAATGTGGTGGTTTGGCCAGTGGAGAAGTACAAAAGGGAAGCTCATAGAAAGCTTAGAGATAGGGAGGCATATACTCTCCTCCCCAATAATCCCCCTGGGCCTTTTTTCCAGTGCTCTTGTTTTGATTTTGGAGGAGGCTTTCAATCTGGGTATTATCCCTAAAAAAGTCCTTGATGGTTTAACTGTGGCATGTCCGGTGGTTCCCACCTTCTATCTGTTGCCCAAGGTCCACAAGGATCCACTGGAACCCCCGGGGCGTCCGATTGTCTCTGGCATAGGAGGGCTATGTGATCCAATTTGTAAATTTATCGAGCACTATTTGCATCCTATTGTGGAAACCTTGCCCTCTTATGTCAGGGACACTACGGACGTCCTCAGGAAGATAGATGGTCTGACCTTGGAACCAGACATGACCCTGGTCACGGCCGACGTGGAGTCCCTGTACACCAGCATCAATCATGACAATGGATTGCGAGCGGTACAATTCTTTCTTGACATGGGTGACCTGGACCCTCCTCTGCGTGCCCTTAGTCATGGAATTGTTAGAGTTTATTCTTACTCATAATTATTTCACGTTCAAAGATAAATTTTATTTACAGAAACGCGGTACGGCGATGGGGGCGGCATGCGCGCCGTCCTATGCTAATCTCTTCCTAGGGCTCTGGGAGAGGGATTTGTTTGGTGGCGGCGCGCGTGCCTCCTCATCCCATGTTATTTGTTGGTATAGATATATCGA
>VIAB01052503.1:3259-14603 GCA_009801035.1 Oophaga pumilio | reverse complement strand
TTTTTGCCTGCTCTCCTCAGCTACCAAATCATAACAGGACCCCAGTCCAAAATGGATAATACAAGATATAAGTCCAGTTGAAAAAAAAAAAAGTTCCAATTAACTCCGAATGATCCAATTAGTCCATATGGAAGTCCACATACTCCATATCCAAGTCCAGAGATGGTGATTATCCCAGAAAACCAGTATAAAGAAGCTCTTCATTCAGACCTGTTGGAGCAGTAGAGTTCAGATTAAAAATCCAATGGGACTCTGTTTGTAACAGAAGCCTCTTGGGGCAGCCGCCCCTATTTGAGACCATGATTTTATCTAACCCTATTATTCAGGTATTACCAATCTTACCCGAGTGAAATGTGAGAAAATGAGATGCCACCGAGGTAAGAGTCTTCCCTTTAAAAAGGTCCGATGATGCCAAATTAATAGTTGAAAAGTGCTTCTGGATTCTCCGCCGCAGCTCCTGAGCCGTTTGGCCCACGTAGACCTGGGAACAAGGACAGATCAGAGCGTATACAACACAATTTGTCTTGCAGTTAATATAACCTCTTAGCCTGTGTTTGGTGCCATTCAAAGGGTTAATGAAAAAAACATCAGTTGGATGCATATGGGCATAAATGCAGCAGTTACCACAGGGAAAGGAGCCCTTAAAAGAACCTCATGGTTTATCCGAGTAATCTGCCTAGTATAGTGGCTTCTTGTGAGCAAATCTTTTAAATTGGGCTCACATCTGGCAGTCAACAGGGGTCGATCACTGACCACCCCATGATGTCTGTAAATCCGTGGTAAGGATATCCCAATGTTTTTGTAAAATGCCTCTGATCTGGTTCCAATGTGTATTAAATCTTGTAATGAACCGGGGCATATCATCCTTTTTCTTGACTTTGGGAATCAGTAAGGAACCCTGGGTTTGGATTTTGGCCTGTTGATAAGCTGCGGATATAATTTTACACGGGTATCCTCTATTCTCGAATCGGCTTGTGAGGCCACAAGCCTCCCTACCAAAATCAATGTCCGAAGAACAATTTCTCCTGACCCTAAAAAACTGACCGGTTGGAACCCCCCTTTTCGTATGTGACGGATGGAAACTCTGATAGTCCAACAGGCTGTTGGTGGCCGTGGATTTCCGGAACAAGTTGGTATGAATCATGCCGGAAAAAACGTTCAGATCCAAGAATGTGACCGAGGAAGTGGACATGTGGTGAGTCAGAGTAATATTCAAAGTATTCTTGTTTAAATCATCAATAAAAGCCCGACACTCCTCCACCGTCCCCAACCAAATTAAAAAAATGTAATCGATAAAGCGTGACCAATAGCGAACAATATTCTTGAACCGCACAGATGGAAACACTATCGTGCCCTCAGACCATCCAAGAAAAAGATTTGCAAACTCCAGAGCTCATCTGGCACCCATGGCCACTCCGGACGTCTGTAAATAAAAGGACCGATCAAAGAGGAAGAAGTTGTGTTTCAAAATGAATTCCAACAAGTCGATGACCAATGAGTCATGCATTCTGTCAGAACACGGAAGTAAGTAAAAAAAAATGGAGAACAGCCGATATGCCGTCACTGTGACCGATATTAGAGTAGAGGGAGTCTACATCGAATGTGACAAGGAGGGCATTAGGGGGTAGTTG
Source organism: Oophaga pumilio (assembly GCA_009801035.1). Classification (NCBI taxonomy): domain Eukaryota; kingdom Metazoa; phylum Chordata; class Amphibia; order Anura; family Dendrobatidae; genus Oophaga; species Oophaga pumilio. The sequence continues at coordinate 12,972 of VIAB01052503.1, read as the reverse complement.
AATATCCCAGCAATTCTTCAAAAAATGAGAAGTGTCCTGAACAAAAGAGGGAAGTTCTTTAACCAGAGGTTGCAGGAAATGATCTACATATATGCATGCTTTCTCACAGAGGCTCCCAATACTCACCACAATTGGGCGCCCAGGAGGTTTGTTGATGTTTTTATGCACATTGGGCAGCATATAAAATGTTGGTGTAATGTGATGTTCTACGCACATGAATTTATGTTCATGATTGGAAATGATGCCCAGATCTTTGGCCCTATCCAGAAGCCTTCTGAATTTGGCTGAAAAGATGCCAGTGGGATCGGAGGGCAATTTTCGATAAAACCTAATATCATCCAGCTGCCGATGTGCTTCCTCCAGTTACAACTCATGGGGCCAGAGGATGACATTCCCCCCTTTGTCTGCTTCCTTGACAATAGAGGCCCGATTGGACCTAAGTCCAAAAACAGACGATCTCTCGGCTGAATTAAGATTGTCACAAGGCACACGGCAAGATGAAAGAGAGAGAATGTCTCTCTTAACCAGCTCGAAAAAAATGCGAACAGCCGGAACCAAAGAAAAGGGAGGGGCTGTGCAGGATTTACTCTTGTGAGGAAAACGGTTCTTACCCTGCGTACCCTGGTCCTCCTGTAGAAGGTCTAGCAAATCGCGTAAGACCTGTCGGTCAGTAGAATCCATGTATTCTCCATTGTCCAACATCTGCGGTCTGGTATGTAGAACTTTTAAAATCCTTGATAAGAGTGAATTTGTCAAGTGTTTGAACAGGAGAAAAGGTTAACCCTCTTTGCAGAACTGATATCTCAATAGGAGTCAATCGGTGGTCAGATAGATTTATGACATTTAAAGTATCACCTGTTACCTGTCTGTCCATTATTTCCTCGTCTGATGCATGTGTCGAATTTATCTGCGAGTGTTCCTGTATTGATTCTGGGGGGGAAATCTGCGTCCCCTGTATCTGGTGGTCCTCATGTGGCTTCGGCTTGCGTCTCCGGCCCCTTCTAAGCCTAGATCTGGTTTGCTTTCGGCCGAAGATAAAAAATCACTACCTGAAGTCTGTTCACTATTCTGTACCAGATCATGTGGTTCATTATCCCGTCTCCGTGTTGAGGGGGCACTCCGCTGATTACCCTGATACTTCCACCGAAAGGCCCGTTGCGTGTCAAAGTCCTTACAGTCCCTCTGAAATTTGGACTTCTTTCTATATGTAATCTCCTGATCATACTTATCTAAAATCTCCTTTACTTTACGCCTAAAAGGCTGTACCTGTGTGGTATCGTCAAATGTCAAAAGCTTGGATTCAAGCTCCTTGATACCATTCTTAGTTGTAACAAGAAGTTCCCTATCGTGTTCCAGTAACATGTTCATGATAATGTTAGAACAACGTAAAAGTCCCTGTTCCCAAGTGGAACGGAAACTTAGTGAAGGTTCCCATGCAGGATATATAGGGACCCTAAGGCCCCTGGGCACTATGTTAGTCTTGATATATTCCTCTAGACTGCGTATATTCCACCGCAGTCTAATACCAGTTTTATGCATGGAGATCAATTCAGAGGTCAGTTGTGAAAAATCTGAACATGGCTGTTATGTTTCGGTAACTGAGGAGTGCAGGAAAAAAGGCAATACACCAGAGAAGTTGGAAACTATGAGATTGCAGTACCCTGACTAACCACCGCAACTAGAGGCAGCCGTGGAGCGTTCCTACGATGGTCCTAGACGCCTCGTCACAGCCTGAGAAACTAACTACACCTACAGATAGAAATAGGAAAGCTATCTGCCCCGGAGCAGAACCCCAAAGTAAATAGGAAGCCCCCAAACATGTAATGGCGGTTAGACAAGAGGAAACACAAACACAGTAAGAAAATAGTATGAGCAAATGCTGGGGCCCAAACTATCTAAATAGAAAAGGATAGGAAGGGTACTTACTGCAATCTCCAAAAACCCTGAAAACAAACCAACAATACTAATTTCAAAATCACCTGAGATCACACGACCTCTGCCACCTAAATTAGCTCTTTGGTGCAGCAAAAGGAAAAACAGACAGCCACTGAAAAAACTGGAAAAAGCAAAAGAACTTACATCAGTGGCTGTACAAAACTGAGAGGGCAAAAGCCCCCAGAAGGGACCAGAAGGTCCCCACAGAAAAGCAGGACAAAATACAAAAATATAGCAAAACACAAAATAAGAAAAAGTCTTATCTGAAAGCAGGAGATGCAGACACGACACAGCAGGCTACAAGGGAAACTGGAAAGAAGGATTCAGACCAGAACAATTGATCACCGGCAACCCTGATGGGAAGGTGACTCCCTTATATAGACCAGTCAGTAACACCTGATACCCAGTCCTCACAATCATCACTGATCAGACCCGCACCACTTGTAACCACCAGAGGGAGCCTCTGCTCAGAACTCATCCCAAACCAATTCACAACACATGGCACTTCACAATCCGTAGGCGAAAAAATGTTAGAAGACTGGGCACGCCAAGCCGCCTCCTTGGTATCCCAATCCATGACGGCAGAAAAACACAACTCACAAAGAAGGTCTAAAAGATATATGTAAATTGAAGACTGCCAAATTTATCTAAAAATGAAACAACAACGGCATCATTAGTATAGCCAGAGAAATAACCAATCATTCATAATGGAATGTGTGCTGCCCATAGTTGAGAACCCCTCCCCACTAGGGGGGGGGCAAAATGAAACAGTAATAATGTGAGAGCACTGGGCACACTAGATGTCTATATAGTGTAGGGAGGTGCGAATCGGTAGAGAAAATGACCATGGAATAAGAAAGAGAAAGATCTACCGTATAAAACGCACACTACACCACCAAAATGTATATATCAAAATACAAAAACCTTTATTGGCACACAAAAAGTGACATGTTAAAGCATAATTAAAAACAAAATGAGAAAACCCGTTCAAGGGCCCGCCACATAAGAAATGTATATATAACCAGGTAATATGTTAGTCCATATCATCAATACAAAATGCACAAATATATGGCAAATATATACAATAGGAAAATATGATGCAGTAATATAATTCAATGCAATAATATGTTGGTATTGATATTTATGTACCATATTATTGCATTGACCTAGTAAGACTATTTTTCATGTTGTGTTTTTGCTAAAAAAAAATTTTTTGTTTTTCTGTGAGTTTTGAATTTATGTCTAGTTAGCTACTCACAATAAAATGGGGACCCTTGACGTTGGGTTGCGAGCTTATCTGCTTTGGCCAAAATAGTAACCAATACCTCATTTGATGCATTTATCATATGCATCATTTTTTGCACTTTTTATCATTTTTTGCAGGATGCAGCTAGGATCCTTTTTGATGGCTTGGTTTTCTGTGTTGTGTACATATAGTGCTGAACAGGCCTTCCATCATAGGCGTTATAAATAGGCTGTTATCCAGACACTGTGCATTGCACTTCCCTGTGTGACTTATGTCCTAAGCAAGCCTTATTTGTGTGCTTTTTTCCACTAAGCAGTTAACACCTTCATCATCACTGGTTTTGTGATAGGGTGGCTTTTCTTATCAGTGGTAAGCACCTGTGCTGTTCCAGCCTTTATCTATGGGAGCTTGCTGCATCCTGCTAGTGCATTTGGTCATTTGACTAGACCTGGTAAGACCATATAGGGTCTCCAAAACTATTGGTATTGAGCTAGAGGTGGTATTGATATTTATATACCATATTATTGCATTGAATCATATTACTGCATCATATTACCGTATTGTATATATTTGACATATATTTGTGCATTTTGTATTGATGATATGGACTAACTTATATTACCTGGTTATATATACATTTCTTATGTGGCGGGCCCTTGAACGGGTTTTCTCATTTTGTTTTTAATTATGTTTTAACATGTCACTTTTTGTGTGCCAATAAAGGTTTTTGTATTTTGATGTCTACATTTTGGTGGTGTAGTGTGCGTTTTATACAGTAGACCTTTCTCTTTCTTATTCCACGTTTATAAATATGTGATTCTTCAGATTTTGTTTTAGTCTTTGCCTGATGAAGAGACCTGAGTAGTCTCAAAAGCTTGCAATTTGTTACCATCTTTTCAGTTAGCCATTAAAAGGTATCAACCACTGAGGACTCTCAATTCTAAATATTTTTCTTTCTATCTGCTGGCTAACACGGTACGAAGATACACATCTTTCCTATATCAAAAACCTAGTGACAAATTTACTTGAACCAAGAGGATAAAGGATGACCAATATGTGTTGATTTGTAAGTTCTCTCTTTGCTCCTTGGGTATCAAGGAGGATATACGAAGTACCCATGCGTTTTGTGTGAATGTGACAGCCGTGATAGGACTCACTGGAGCCAAAAAAAAGTTTGACCAATGAGAACATCTTTGCAACCTGAACTCAAGAATATAGTTTCCAAAAGTTTACTTTATCCAACATGAGTTCTCCTGCTACCTCATAACATTTTTTATATTCCCATTTCGACAACTTTCCTGAAAAAATTGGTGCTGTCAGCGAAGAGCAAGGAGAAAGATTTCATCAGGATATTAAAGAGATGGAACGTAAAAATGATGGGGAACAACTGCTGGAGGCTTCACAGAGGAGATCTGCAGCCTTCTATTAGAGATAGATGGAATGTGAACATGATGGGGGACAACTGGTGGGGGCTTCACAGACAAGATCCGCGGCCTTCTATTAGAGAAAGATGGAAGGTGAATGTGGAGAAACGGGGGGTCGATGGGCGCCCATGTCTGCTAGCCGAAACCGCATGGACCAGGGATCGTCCCGCCTAACACCCGCTCTCCTGTCAAACATGGGCATAACACTACACAGACTGTTAGAGTAAAACAATGTGGCAATACTTTATTGAACCACCCCCAACATTGTGCACATTACAGGGCTTAACCCTTCCGCTGACTCACCTGGATAACGGTAGAGAAGAGATTGACAAGCGTAGGGAGATTACCGAGAACGGTCCATAGAGTCCGTACAAGCTCCAAAGCCAGTTGACACATCAGGACTCCCATGGTCGCTATTCCACCTGTGATATACACACAGAGAAGAGATAACAACAAGCGTAGGGAGGTGACAGTCCATACTGTCCATGCAAGGTCCAAAGCCAGTTGGCATGAGAGTCACCACCTGGCTTAACTGATCATCTCCATGGAACCAGGTGACCAGCAGGTCCAAAAACCTGGCTTTCTCCAAACATATCCATGGATCAGAGATGGTCACTGCATCAGCTCTGTGTCCCTCGTGATGGTGCCATAATGATTTAGCTGCAATCCTGTCTCTCGTCCATTGAGTGTTGTGCAGAGTGTCTGACTAGTAGCTCTGTGTGATGAGATGAGATCTGATCTGCTCTCTCTGTCTCTTTGAGTATTTTTATACCCGAGGCATGTGAGTTTTTTTTCAGATTTACCCAGTGTGCTTCAGTTCATCATCACAGCCTTTCCCTATCTACCTTCGAAGTCAACAAACTGGTTATAGAATACAATACACAATTAGCATATCAGCTCGCAATAAACACAGATAAACACACACTATGTACAAATGACTGTTACAGATTTACATAGTATGTTAAATCGTATGCAATTCTGTTTTCTTGACCCACCAGACATAAACACTTAAATCCACAAACCAATATACATATAGTACATGGGGAATATGAGGACTGGGATTGGATACATGGAGTACAATGGGCAGTTATGTGGTATTTGGAGTACATGGGGCAGTGATGTACATGGAGTACATGAGGCCAGTGATGAGGCACATGGGGCTGTGTTGTACATGGAATACATGAGGACAGTGATGTGGTACATGGAGTACATGGGGAGGTAAAGTGGTGCATGGAATACATGAGGGCAGTGATGTGGTACATGGAGTATATAAGGTCAGTGATGTGGTCCATGGGGTTTGTGAGGCTAGAGATGCAATACATTGATTATATGATGGTTGGGATGCAGTATATGGAGAATATAAAGACATGAAGTGAGGGAGCACTATGGCGTCTACAGGACATAAAATGTGGGACCATAATTGCATGTATAGGACATGAAATGAGGGAGAACAGTTATGTAGTACCTCAGGGGAGGGAGGTCAGTAAGTCAGTAGTGTGGTACCTCAGGTGAAGGAGGTCAGTAGTGTGCTACTTCTGGTCAGGGAGATCAGTAGTGTGGTACCTCATGTGAGAGAGTTCAGTAATCTGGTACCTCAGGCAAGGGAGGTCAGTAGTGTGGTACCTCTAGTGAGAAAGGTCAATAGTGTGGTCCTCAGGTGAAGGTCAGTAGTGTGGTACCTCAGGTGGGGAAGGTCAGTAATGTGGTACCTCAGGCAAGGGAGGTCAGTAGTTTGGTACCTCTAGTGAGAGAGTTCAATAGTGTGGTTCTTAGATGAGGGAGGTCATTAGTGTAGCACCTCAGGTGAGAGAGGTCAGTAATGTGGTACCTCTTGGTGTGGAAGGTCAGTAGTGTGGTACCTCATGTGAGAGTGGTCAATAATGTGGTACCTATGGTGAGATAGGTCAGTAGTGTGGTACCTCTGGTGCCTAAAAGTGCCTAGGGCAGCATAAATTCTAAATATGTCCCTGCCCCTACTGCCACTGCGCCGCCAGCTGAGGATTACTGCATGTTGTTATGGGGATAGCACGCTGGAGCCTTGTGAGTTCCCTGCTGTGGATGGACCCCAGACTAAAAAAAAAACAAACATTGCTCATCCTGACACCCTAGACACATGCCTTCAAGTGCCTAGTGGCAAATACGGCCCTAAATGTCGGCTTTTGGAATCTTTGGCCTTTATGATAGTTGTTTGATATAATGGTTCCTTGTAAAGCCCGTATTCTGTATTAGGCTTCATTTAGGCTTCATTTCTCATTATATTACATTCACTTTGAGGAAAAAAGTAATCTCCTCCTATATTTCATAATCAGATCCAGAAGTCCACCCTCAAAATGAAGACTACTGGGGACATGTGAATCCTATTGGCCCCCAAGCCTGTTATGATGAAGGAAAGCGAGTAGCAGAGACCATGTGCTATGCTTATATGAAACAGGTTGGTCGTGCTACTAATATATAGAGTATTTTTATTACTTCTCACCTCAGTTTCTTTTGTAGCTCTTCGCCGAATTTCCAAGGAAACTGAAATACTATCACTTCTCATTTATTTTGTGAAAACCACAAAGTTCAGTCTATATCAGTCTTTGAGGTTGAGTTTCTGCCATAACTTTCAATGATTTGAGTTCTGGGGTGGCCAGGCCACTCTTCTGGCTGCCAGCCATGTCTGGATACAATAATCTCTTGATCTTCCCAGCAGTCGGCTTGATGTTATATTATTTTTTTTATTTCTAATAAATTTGAAAGGGTATTTCATTATGTAAAATAAAATGTGTTCATACAAGTCACAAATTACAGAATTCATTAACCAAGCCAGGGCAATTCTTTATAGACCTGAGGTGACGACGTAAAAAAAAACCCTGAAGTGTATGAGGAGATGGTTTTGTGAATGTGTCCTTCTAAAGGAAATGCTGTGTTTACAACATAATGTTATATATATAATACATATTGTGCCCTATCAAAAAAAGCTCATCACAACTTATTGGAAACATTTACATGGGTTTTCTTTTTCTTAAATGGGTACAATGGCAAAGTGTACGTAAAAGAAAGCCAGTTTCATTGTCCCTGCACTCTCGCGATGCTGCAGGGCCAAAGCTAGCTCTGCTGGCAACAGTGGACATTTTGGGCAAACTGTGAGGCCATGTTGCTTGTCTGTTTTGTTGGTCATTCAGGAATGACCCCTGGAAAGCAAGAAGCCAGGAGTCTGGTTAGTGGTAGCCCTCCGAAACTCGTAATGAAAGTAATCCTGTAATGTGATACTGGGTACAGAAGTAGTAGTAGAAAAACACATACTTATTTGTGTAGGTTGGTTATTTTGCCATACAAAAAAAAGTCAAATTTTTCAGGAAGAAATTGTGGTCTCTAAACTGCTTCTCTTGTTGGCAGGAAGGTGTGGAGGTCAGAGTGGTTCGGATATTTAATACATTTGGGCCACGTATGCACATGAACGATGGAAGAGTTGTCAGTAACTTCGTACTACAATACTACAAGGAGAGCCGTTAACTGTAAGTACCACCCTGCAAACAGTACTGGTCTTCTTCTAATTGAAGGATGGTGTAAACCTCCTGTTCATTCCCCACTTCCACACGTTCTATATACAGGTGCTTTTCACAAAAATAGAATATCATCAAAAAGTTAATTTATTTCAGTTCTTCAATACAAAAAGTGAAACTCGTATATTATATAGAGTTATTACAAACAGAGTGATCTATTTCAAGTGTTTTTTTCTGTTAATGTTTATGATTATGGCTTACAGCCAATGAAAACTCGAAAGACATTTTCTCAGTAAATTAAAATAATTAATAAAAAACACCTGCAATGCTTCCTAAGCATTTGAAAAGGTCCCTTTGTTTGTTTCAATAGGCTCCAGAATCATGGGGAAGACTGCTGACTTGACAAATGTCCAGAAGGCTGTCATTGACACACTCCACAACGAGGGTAAGCCACAAAAGGTCATTGCTAAAGAAGCTGGCTGTTCACAGAGTGCTGCATCCAAGCATATTAATGGGAAGTTGAGTGGAAGGAAAAAGTGTGGTACAAAAAGGTGCACAATATATGACCAATAGACAATGCCAGAGGCATCTTACCTGGGCCAAGGAGAAAAAACTGGACTGTTGCTCAGTGGTCCAAAGTGTTTTTTTTTCAGATGAAAGCAAATTTTGCATTTCATTTGGAAATCAAGGTCCCAGAGTGTCACGTACCCGCTTCTCAGCACGAGACTTGGGGTCCCACCTGCAAGGATTAAGCTATCTCCTCTCACTCAGTCCAGCATTCAACCTCTGTCCTATGCTGCAATGGGAGCATAAATTACACCCCGACACAGACCACACACCCCGCTTCATACACGCTGCCACCACTAACACACAGGCGATTAGTCCCGGAAGTACTACTACTACTACTGTCTGCCAATCACAAGGGTCATAAACTCTAAGGCTATGGATTTTTTTAGAGCATACAAGGTTCAGCCTTGGTAAAGTTTTAAGCTTTAATAGAAAAGGTACTGTGCTTACAATAAAAGGATATAAAAATGGAAATAAGTGACATACAAATATGCAAAACAGTGATAAAAATAAAAGGGGAGAAACTTACAGAAATATCTAAAATTTGCAGTCTGGTTTTGTGCTCCCTGAGGGGGGGATGAATATGAAACAGATCACGTCAGCTTGGCTGTCCTTCAATCTGTGAACCAACTTTCTTTGTGTAGTGCCTAGTTTACAGATTTAACCTGGAGATCAGATTTCTAGACCAGCCTTTAATGTTAATATTCTAAATCCTGGTTTGTGACTGGACCATATCTACTTTACCAATGAATACATTATTTTTCTAAAAGTTCTTGTCTAAGGACATATGCTAGTTAACTGCCGTCATACATCACCTACAAATACCTATTTCAACTACACAGAGTCTGGAGGAACAGTGGAGAGGCACTAAATCCAAGGTGCTTGAGGTCTAATGTGAAGTTTCCACAATCGGTGATGGTTTGTGGAGCCATGTCATCTGCTGGTGTAGGTCCACTGTGTTTTATTAAGAGCAAAGTCAGCACAGCCGTCTACCAGGAAATTTTAGAGCACTTTGTGCATCCCTCTGTCGACAAGCTTTTTGGAGATGAAAATTTC
>VIAB01052500.1:0-14607 GCA_009801035.1 Oophaga pumilio | reverse complement strand
ATGTATTCAGGCTGTCTAGTAGCTGCAAATCATGCAGCTGTGTCCACAGAAACTAAATCTCCGAGTACGCCAAAATATTCGTAGGACTCCCGAGCAACGAGTATACTCGCTCATCACTAGTGCTAGCATTATACTGTGCATAGAGGAGCTGTAAAAAAGGGGATTCAAGACATTATTGAATGCTAAGTAGGAACTTATTGTTATAGGGGTTTTCAGGGTATTGTGACTGTCAAAGGGGCACACTGGGGGCATTATTACTTTCTAGGGGTCAAATGTGGATACTGTTTTCTAGGGCATTGATATGTTATAAAGGTTTCTTTATCTATCTAGAGGGCACAAAGGAGAGATTATTACTATGTAAGGGGCACAGAGATGGACATTATTATGTGGGGCAGTAAGAGGAGCGCTGTTTCTGTTCCAAACAGTAGGTGCAGTAATAGGGACACATACAGCAGCAGCGGCTCATTATTGGGGTATCAGTAGTTTGTGCAGGTTGGGAATAGAAGGTGATGGTGCTGGAAATGTCAGAAGTCAAATGTGTCTTTTTTGTAATCTCTGTAGACGAGTTCTGGCTGGAAGAAGATGTTATAGTGGTCTGGGCCAGATGGAAAAGACGGCCAAAATGGACAACTCCATCAGAAAGCACGTCAGCTGTAAGTCACTAAATACACCTGCACCGTAATCACTTGTATGTTCTGCAGGACTGGTATCTACCACTATATGTCAAAATATGCCGGCCATATTGGTGTTGGTCTCCTATAACACCGTAGTTGTAAACGTGGTTACCTGGTTAGTAGGCCCACTCAGATGTTTTGCTACTTCCTGAGTCAAAACCCTAGTTACACCTCGGCATGAACCCTTTCACTGATCTAAACCATGGGGACGTAGCCATAAATTTCTACCCGGCCAAGATCACAAGATGTTCCAATTCATCCCTTAGGTATCCCAAGTCAGAAGAAATTAGTATGACAGGAGAAATAGCATACAGACACATAAACACAGGTGGAAGGAGACCTGGACGGTACTATACTGTGTGCCAATTACCAGATACTTGCCCATGCAGAGTCTATGCTTCGCCTAACCCTGTGGCCTCCGTAGATCTCTGTCTTCTGGCTGTAGGACGTGTTTCTATCTCTTCAGATTCTCTATCTCAGTTTACAGTTTGGAGTTCAATTATTATTCCGACAGATTTGGCAGCAATAAATAATTCTTCAGTCTCGATAAATATTTTATGGGAAACTCAGAAGAGTCTTACAGATGATACGAGCGCCTTGAAGCCTCTCTCATAGAAACCACAGTCTATTGGATTCATGTCACATTTGTTAGACGTAGAATTGTACATGCAGGTTGTCTACCTCTATATATATAAGAATGGAGGAGACATCTAGAGTTTTAGTAGTTGGAGAACTACAAGAACAACGCTAACCTGGCAGTGTAAATGTGATGGACTATGTCTTCCTTCTACTGTATAAACTAATCCAGTGGTCTCAGTCCTTGTCTCTTCAACTGATGCCTACAGCTGTCAGGGCATGCTGGGAGTTGTAGTTTTGTAGTTTAACTGTTTTACTATCCTCTGATAAAGGTAATATAAAAAAAACCCTCTCCTTTTATCAGCCCTCATCTGCTCTGCACAGCTCCCTCCTTAGTCGTTCCAGTCCGGTCTTCATTCACAGGCTGCATTTGGTCAAATCGTATGACAAGAAAATATCAATTTATGGGAAATTCTAATTTTTTTTGCAAATCGTTTTATTATGGGGGCTTGGAACGGCACAGGCAGTCGTGTATGACCATTACTAGGGGCACAATGTGGATTCATTTCTGGGACAAGTGTATGAATTTAATTTTGCTGGGTACTATATGGAACTATTTATTGGAGTACTTATGGGAACTATTTATGTGGGCATCGTATGCAACTTTCCCATGCATCCCTCCTTTAATTTTCCATTATTATAGGGTTATTGTCCAAAAAACAGAAGGATTGAGGACCTTCCATAGGACTTGGCCATTATTGCCTAATCAGCATGTTTTCCATTGGAATATGTCTCTGCAAAAAAATTGAAGAAAAACGTTTTCCGCATTGTGTGTTTTTCCTGTTTTTTTTGACAACTAAACGGTTATTCCCAACTTGAACTTGCTTGAAACCTACCGATGCCGAGAACAGGACTCTGAAATCCCCCATTAGAATAGAGCAGTGGACATTAATGCGAATCACCACACCATTCATTGACTATGAGAGTGTCAGACAGAGCCAGGATCCCAGTCGAACCCCCAGTGATTGGCAAGTTATGTCCAGATACATCATGTTACGCCGGATACGGCGGGAACCAAGAGTGATACCGAAACTCCCCCGAATGAGCGTACCAGATTAGTCCAACCCCTATACAGGGATCGAAAGGGAGCATGCTCAGGGGCATCTAGTACCATGGATGCCAGGACCAGGGGTCGGCTCAGGGGTAGTGCACAGACGGAAATAGGAAGGGAGATCGAGCAGCACGGAAAGGGAGCAGGAGATGTAAGGAGGAGGTAAACCACAAGAAGATAAGGGTAAAGGGCAGAGGGAAGCCAAGGTGGAGATGGTATGCAGGCTTGAGGAGAGACAGAGGAGGATATGGTAAGCAGGCACCAGAAGGATGCAGGGCAGATACGGACACTGAAAAAGAAGGAAGACAAAGGGTTAATATGCCAGCGATGCAGGGCACCAGCAAGCAAGATGGGCCTTGACATAGGAGAAAAAACTCAACAATCAGGCGCCTCCACTAGGGTAGGGCAGCCTCAAATACCCAGTGCCTGCTCCCTATTGGCCCTGCAATACTGAAGGGTCAGGTCACGGGATAAGAGAGCAGAGGGTGCGTGCGCTCGGCCCCTAAGGCACACATGGGAAGTGACAGGGGGCGCAGCCAGCAGCAGGGAGGGAGCGCTCTGACGTGCCCGAGCAGGAGCATGCCGGGAGGCCGTCCAGGAGGAAGACTGCAGCAGCGTGGGAGCGGCGGTGAGAGAGGAGGAAGGAGCGGGGAGCGTGGAGCCGGCGATGACAGCCTCGGGGCCGGCGGCAGTAACACATCATCTTTGCACACTAGGAAAATATCCTTTAAAGAGAACCTATTAACGGGATTTTATACCCCAAACTAATGGTATGTATGTAAAGGCACTTTTTACACTGAGTAAATCCTTAACTTTCTTGTAGAAATCCGTTTTGTTGTTTAAGAGAAATCTGTAGTTGAAATTGCAAACTAATGAATTGCAAGGGCCCTACACTTACAGTTCTCCTGCCCTCTCCCCCAATTCCCCGCCCTCTGTCTGCCCCCTGGCTCTGACGGATAGGTCACTCATGTTTCAACCAACTCTCAGGCAGGCAGCGGGTTGAACAACACTTTCTTCCATCTAGACAATGTGTATTTCAGGGAAGACCTTGTATATTTCAGGAGAAAATGGTAAACCTTAAACTGCATCCATTGCAGCAGCGCAACTCCGCAGGAGAAGAGTTCGGGTGATGACCCGGCCACCAGCAGTCCGGACTTTACACAAATAGAAAATATTTGATACTGTAAAGCGCTGCAAAATATGTTAGCGCTATATAAAAATAAAGATTATTATATTTGAATCCAGCAAAGACCCAGGACATCGAAGTATCGGACAAGAATGGAACAGCGTTCCTCTCCCAAAACGCCATTGATTGTCTTCTCACTTCCCAACATGTACAGACTGTTAAAAGAAGAAAAGAAGAAGCTACACCATGGTGGATATGACCCGGGCACAACTTTTTTCAGATGTGTAGCTGCCATCAATTTCTAAATAAGTTATTTTTTCAAATGAAATGGAAAAATTCTAATGTTCTCCTTCATCTCATTTCTATGTTCTGCTGTGAACAAAATATGGCGATAACTGATTTCCAAATCATTGCATTCTTGTTTTCTTTACATTTTACAGGGTCCCAACTTTTCGAGAATTGGGGTTTTACTAAAAACAAAATAAAAAATAAGAAATGTTTGTCAATGAGATGGTTGAAATACAAATGATTACCAAGGAATAACCGTCCTGCAATGAACGGGGCTTTGGCTTCGAGGGTAATATGTGACATTTAAAATGCAAAAGATTGATCAGGATAATTAATTTTGCTTATGATTAACTTTCCCTGGTCCTTACTCATTGACCTTTAAGTCAAACCATTAGGTATTAGCTCGTCAACTGAGCATCAGGAATGAGAAGAACGCACCGACTCCTTCTCCGAGAGCGTGATTTTAATGAGACAAAAGCAATGGATTCACGTTTAAAGGTTCAGAACAAATTACTGATGCAAATGGAACGGAGTTTACAAAGAAGCCGGAGCAATTGTTGTTATTAATGCTAAATAGGAATATATTACTCGTTAATTTGTTCCTCGTTGAATGTACTTGGGAGAAATGTTAGGGATTAATTAACATTTATGATGGAAGAAGGCTTAAGGACAATGCCATTTTCTTTAAGATAAACAATTAAATGAAAGGGCAGAAATCTAAATATGTCTTTGCCACCCAAAGAAAATCCTTTTCTTATTGAAATTTTTACACAATAGATGATGATGATGCTAATAAGAGCGCACTATTAATATACTGTGGTAGAATACATTTATAAATACTTGAAACGCATCAGAAATGAAAATGACCCAAACTGTTTTCATCCATAATTTGCCCAGTTATGGGGCGTGAGATTTGATAGAATCTCCCGAAATTCAATTTATGCAGATTTGCTCAATTCTTGGAGAAGATGCATTTCACATCCAATAAATTTGGTGAGAATCGAATATGCCGGGAAGGGAATAAAAATTATAAACTGGTATATTTTCTCTTAGTTCTTCACAAAACTTTCCTGTCACCACTGTCCTTCTTTTTTCTTCTGACAAGCTCCTTATTATCTTCTTCATTCTTTTCCAGTCACCTTGGGCTTTCAGTGAACCTAACTGACACTAACTAAGTTCCAACGGTTATATGGTGTGCAACGAATATCAAGGAAGTGCCGCCAGAAGCCTGGAGTGAAGGAAGATCAGACGGAGAAGAATGAAGTGCAGCCTGTTGGAAATAAAAGGTGAGCAACGGGTCATGGATGAAGAGAGAAAGACAGGAGAGTAACAATATACAAGTTTACTGCTATTGATAACCCTATCCAAGTCTTTTGAATACAGTGGCATCCTGTCATGTTTTAGGGGAAGTTCTGGCTTTGGAGACCTTTTTTTCCTAACTCTGGACACACTGTGATGTTACAGTGGTGTATCATGGTCTGTTCCACTTCATTTTTATTGTTATGCTGGACTCACAAATTGAATCCCAAATATAGCCAGAAGTCAGATCTACGGAGACCACAGGGTGGGGCAAAGCATAGACGCTGCATGGTCAAGTATCCGGTAATTAGCACACAGTATAGTACCATCCGCTTCCACTTTCTATCAAGAGACAAATATCTTGTTACGTACCTGTCCTGAGCATCGTTCCTTTCACCTGGATCCATTGCCCTCTGGTATGCTCTACTTTGGGTTTTGCAGGTTGCCTAGCATGGATCCATGATATTTTCTCTCTATACCTATTTATAACCCAGTTGGTGTGCTTCAACTTGTGTCCATACTGTTCTTACTTGTTTCTATCCCTTCTGGGTTACACTTTACCCCCCATGCAACTCCTGAGAGTCGAAAGTGTGCCAAGTTCTTGCTACTAATTTTCATTCTAGCTTACAGCATCAACGCCCGGGGTCTATGAGCCACCCGGTTTTGGGGTTTCAAAGATCTACCTCACCTGGCGAGCCTTGACAGATCTGCCCCAGTTTATATAAAGAAACAAAGACCCACCCCTCACTTTCTGTTGAGAAGCAAAGACCCACCCCTCACTTCCTGTAGAGAGACAAAGACTCACAGTCACTTCCTGTAGAAAGAGAAAGATCCACCCCTACTTCCTGTAAAGAGACAAAGACCATATCTCACATCCTGTAATACCTGCCTACACTTCCTGTAGAGACAAAGACTTGACCCACTTACTGTACAGAGATACAGATCTGCCCTCACCTCCTGTAACAACATAGACCAACCTCTAGATCATGTAGAGAGATAAAGAACCACCTTCTTTTCCTGTACAGTGACAAATACCAACCCCCATATCCGGTAGAGAGATAAAAACCCACCCCCACTTCCTGAAGAAAGATTATGACTTACCCTCACTTCCTGAAGATAGATAAAGACCCTCCTCACTTCTTGTAGAGAGATAAAGACCCTCCTAACTTCCTAAAGAAAGATGATGACCCACCACACTTCTTGTAAAGAGATGAGGACCTACCTCCACTTCCAGTAGAGAGATTAAGACCCACATCCCAGTCTTGTTGCCTCTTCTGATAGACACAGATTACATTTGCCAACAAGCAGTGAACATCAAGATAAACTGTAGGGAAAAAACTGGGGAAGCAATTTGCCATGATTTTTGGAATAAAACAAAAGTAATTTTTGTTATTTTAAATTTTTTTTAGATTTGATCAATTTGTCAGAAAGCACAGAGACCAATTATAGACTTTGCTTTATCACTATACAAATTCAAGATATCTTCATATCACCCTATAAAAGCCCTCTACAAGCTGCAATTCATATCTCAACCCACTAGGTGTATACACATATAGCATTAACATCTCCCTGGTGTAAATTCTGGTGTAAAAACGTTAAGCTGCAATATTTTTGTGCAACTCAGAAGTTGTGGAAAATTATTGCAATTTTAGCATTTACATGACATTCTCGGCCAGCTACATCAATTAAAGTAGAGCATGGGTGAATTATGAGCGAGATAGGGTGTGGCAAAGTGCCCCTACAAATTCATCAACATTTAGCCACTTTAGTGACGTAATTTACTCCAGAAGTGTTCTCCAGTCCCAAAAGTGACCTTTTCTTAATGGGGAGCCATTGCATATAGAGGTATTGCTTTTCATTATGATCCTGTCTGTAATGCTGAGACTGCTCAAAAGTGCTCTAAGTTGAACAGGAAGACATCGATTTGAGACTCCAAAATTTAACATAAATTTTAGACAATATATATTTTGACCTATATAATGAAAAAAAAAAAACAACATTTTTAATGAAAAAATAATTTATTGACATTTTTATAATGGTCCATTGCTCCAACTGGTGAGAAAATCTAAGAGAGCATTTCAGTAATCGCCTTGTAACATTAGATTCCGATGGAAGGTTACATTTCCGCTATATTCCATGCACCATGTTCGGGTCTTTGGTAAGCTATTCAGATGTATCTAAATCAGGACACACACAATTGCTACCAGAAACTTGACAAATAGGAAGAATTATAAGGAGTATCAGTCTTACAGATGAAGTCTCCGTCTGTGGCTTCACAAAAAAAATGTATGCCGGATCCATAGCTGTGTTGGTGTCAGAAAGAGCAAGAGTTGTACATTGCTTCCAAGACATCAGGGATGTATAATTAAGCTCGTCTGAACATCTATTTTGCTCCCGATGCTGTGAATTATGCAAATATTGCCACCTGATTCCACCGAGCGCATTTGTGGGTCAATGCATTTCTCACGCTAAGTAGCAGAATCATAGTGGAAAATCTTCAACCTGATTTGTAACAGAAATACTGATTTAAACATTACTGGAAAAACATCTTTATCTGTAATGGGGAGATAGTTTGGAAAACCTAAAAAGGTATTCTAGTTTTCTAAAGTTGTCACTAGAGATGAGCGGATCGTTACGCACAACCGCGGTCCATAGTCCTCTGACCATGGACAGGAGCTGGGCAAATTTCCTTAGTTTTCCAGTTCTAGTTGTCTTGCCTGGAATGAAGTTATTTGTGTGGGGCATAGATGACATCTTGCCAGATCGGCTAATCACAAGCCAGCCTGGGATTCTGGAGAGTAAGGAAAGCCCAGACTTGGCTTATGATGGATAGTCGGGGAGGCAAAATGTCACAAAGATGACATCAAGCCTAGTCAGCAAATCAAATGTTAGGAGCTCAAGAAATTTGCGGTGTTCCAGTCCACGGGCAGAGAGTACTTGACTGGACCTTGGACCTGCGTTGCGCAAAGAGAAGCAATGGGATGAAACTGAATGGGAGGAGACACAGATTAGATATTAGAAAAAACTTTTTGACAGTGAGAGTGATCAATGAGTGGAACAGGCTGCCACGAGAGGTGGTGAGTTCTCCTTCAATGGAAGTCTTCAAACAGAGGCTGGACAGACATCTGTCTGGGATGATTTAGAGAATCCTGCTTTGAGCAGGGGGTTGGACCAGATGGCCCAGGAGGTCCCTTCCAACTCTACCATTCTATGATTCTATGATCTGCTCATTTCTAGTTATCACTTATGAAAATGTACTGAAAAAAAAGGATTCCAGACTAAGTAGCTAACATAGGAACCCATAGGGTTTCCTATATCCTCTCTAGTTATCACCTAACCATCTCGAATCCCTACTCCCTTTCTTGTTGCCCTCCTTGATCAAATGTAAATGTATATATGAAAATGTAAGGGTGTGGACTGCCCTGTCCCTGCCCTAGAAGACAATGTTCACTGCTAAGAATAGTGTTGTGCGGTTGTACAGTGTGAAGTGTGCACTGTGTCATGCAGTTTTTAATGTATGGTGTTGTAGGCACTGATCCTGCTGTGTATGCTGTAAAGGTAATGCCTATTGTGAGTAACATGCACTCAGCTCAGGTGTAGAGAGAGTATAGGGTAAGTACAGGATAACATATAGTTTAAGTGATTAGTTCAGTATATAGCGATTGTAGATGTATTAAGGCAAGATACAGTTAAATGTTTGGGACCAGCCCATATTATGAGAGGACTAGAGTAAGTAAAAATGGAGCCACTTCCTGGTTTAGGCAGTTAGCGTGAGAGATTAGTGAAAATGTTTGTTGGAGGCAAGGTGAAGTTCAAGGTGCAGTGGGCTGGAAACACGGTGTGGACAAAACATTCCGGCAGTATGAAGATGTGGAAAACTCCCTGCGGACATTCCTGCAACGTCCGGAGCCTGAGATTTGATACAGGTGGCAAGGAGAGTACCTTAACCCCTTCCATACAGAGGAAGATGGACGTGGAACCGCATGAGGGAGACGTAATGGATCTCGGAAACATTGCGCTGCCAGATAGGCAATCCCTGGGGCTGACAGGAGGATCAAGTGTACTGATAGTCTGAGCTGAAGGTAAGGACATGATGGAAATGTACAAGTGGCTGTGTCCGATACTGCGTGTTAAAGACTGGTGCACTTGAACTGTCCAGTAAAGTTGAACTTGTTAAAACAAACCGTGTGTCCCCTGATGTGGAGACAGCGAAGGTCTCCAGCCTGCAAGTAAGTGTGACATCTTACACAGCACAAGACATATGGAGTAGGAGACAATTTATTTGAAAAGTACCATGACAATCTGCAATTGCTGACCGTAGAGACCACCCCTTTATCATTACCTGCCCGTTCATGATGTTCCATACTATGCTGCTGCTGCCACTATTCTCAGTGCTACTGTCACTACACAGCGAACATCTCCTGCAAGACCGGACATATCATTGGTGCAATCTGTGCAGCCTGCAGGTGCCCATGAGGAAAAGGGGCCACTACCTGCTCCAAAGCAGCATACAGAGTGTTACAGACATGTAACTAGGTGTATTATGATGAGTAATCAACTGCAAAGGGCCCATACATAGTTCTCGCCTTCCCCTGATCTTCTACCCATCCGTACTGTCTATTCTGCTGCTGCCACTAGCACTGCCAATACACATACAGACATCTCCTGCCTGTCCATCATATTTAATACTATGCTGCAGTGCTGGGAACCAAATTAATGTTTTTTTGACTTGCAATAAAGCACACTTTTCAAACATTAAACCCGTTTCTGTCTCCAAAAATGGCAATTTTTTTAGGCAAATTAAACCCCAAAATAACTTGAGTTGTTTTTTAGACAAATTAGATTGAAAACAAAATTGGAGGAAATTTGCTCATCCTTAATTACGTGGATGATCTCACATGTGCCCACAATTTTCACAAACGTCTCACACTATAAATTGAATACATTATTATGCCAAGCTAATGGCACAAATACCTCCTGAAAGAGTTTTAAGAAATCATTCATTTTTCAAAACTGTTTAGCTTGCTCCACTTGTCTCATGATATATCCAACCGATAGTAAGGAAGGACAATTTCTCTGAAAGGGTTTATATACAGCAGGTGAAATAAATATTGAACATGTTACGAATTTTCTAAATAAATGTATTTCTTAAGGTGTTCTTGAGTCTTGACTAGTGATGAGCGAGTACAGTAATATTCGTAATGGCTATACTCGTAACGAGTACTTTGTAAAAATCGCATATTCGTTCTGAATAACGAGTACAGTGCAAGTCAATGGGAAATGCGAGTAATTTTCTGCTGGACCCTACAAAGGGGTCTGGGGGCCTGAGGAAAAGGCTGAAATGGATGGGAAAGTGATGAAACAGAATGGGAAGAGCCTGGAGAATATGCCTGCATGCATTTCTGACTCACATATGGTTACTGGGAATAAGTTTGTCGTAGTATTACGCCACTGTTACAAATACACAAGAACAACTACCAAACCTAGATTTTTATTGAATATGTATCCCCTATCTCAGTCACAATGTGGGACAACCTGTCACAAGGGCCTCCAATGGCAAATATTAGTTTGGTAGGACCACTCAACATTCAAGATTTGTCCACTGCACAATGTGCATAGGGTTTGTAAAAATTAGCCCTATGAGCTGAGTCATGGTTGACGCAGGAAGCCATCATCCCAAGGGCCTCCAATTACAAATAGTAGTTAGGCTGGGGTAGGAATACTGTCCTGGTTTGTGCACTGCACAATGTGCATAGGGTTTGTAAAACTTAGCCCTATGGGCTGAGTCATGGCTGACGAAGGAAGGAAAATGTTTTTATGTTGGAAAGGGTTGACGTTAACAGCATTAGCATGAATTATCATTTTTGGTGAATTTAGGTTGGCTTGGTGTCATCTGGAGTGATTGCTAATTGTGGAGATATCCAGTCCTTGTTGAATTTAATCAGAGTACGTCTGTCTGCATTTTCCATGGAGAGGCGTGTGTGCCTATCAGTGATGATTGACCTAGCAGAACTGAAAACAAGCTCTGGCATCACACTAGCAGCCCGGCAGGCCAGCACCTCCACGGCGTACAAGGAGAGGTTGGGCCAAGTGTTTAGCTTGGACACCTAATAATTTATGGGAACTGAAGGACGCACATATAGTCACTTAAGTACCCCTTGACCATGTTCTGCAACTTCTCCCTCCTTGGCATTGTTACAGGTATAGATAGCCCTTACTGTTGTGCTGGGTTATTGAGAATTGCCCAATTTGTGCACATATTTCCCCCACCTCTGTTGGACCTGGTGTTCGTTTCTCTCTCCATTATCCCTTGGTGTTGAAAACAGCCGCTACCTCTGCCTCCAGCATTGTACGATTCCATTGTAAAACTCTTTGGTGACTCCAAAAGGAGAGAAGGAAATTTCTCCTTGTACCATGGATCGAGAAAGGTGGCCAACCAGTATTGGTTGTTGGATAAAATGTGTCTTGCCATAGACACTTACACATGAACTGTGCCATGTGAGCTAAACTGCAAAAAGGCAAATGTTCTGTGTCCCCAACAGTAGGAACAGTACCCATCCTCTCTTCACGCTGACTTGCCTCCTCCTCCACCTCCTCCTCTCCAGCCCATCCAGGCTACATAGACATGAAACTTGGCTTGGGTGTCCCCTCTATAGCATTAGGAGTCCCCTCGGTAGCACAAAAAAACAAGTCCTCTCCTTCCTCATCCTCCTCATTGCCCAATGTTGCCTCAGAATATTGGCTGGGCTGGGTAGTATCACCAATTGTGAAATCTGGCTCCATACCAACATGCTGGGCACTCAAATATTCCTCTTTGAGATTATGCAGTGATTGTTTCAAGAGACACAGCAGCGGGATGGTTACGCTGATAATAGCCTTATCACC
The DNA here is from genome assembly GCA_009801035.1 of Oophaga pumilio. Lineage (NCBI taxonomy): Eukaryota > Metazoa > Chordata > Amphibia > Anura > Dendrobatidae > Oophaga > Oophaga pumilio. The sequence goes on along the minus strand of VIAB01052500.1, from coordinate 2,648 downwards.
GCTCATGAGGTTGGTGCAGCGCTCAAAGTTCTCAAGAACCTCACAAATGTCAGCGATTCACACCCCCTCGACAGTTGTTATGTGTGGTGGCATGTTGAAGCTGGTATTCAGCTACTGCCCTCTGTTGCTCACTAATCCTCACCAACGTATGATAGGTTGAGTTCAACAGCGTGGACTAATGTGGACAGCAGAAGGTAGGCTGTGACCACAAAAACAGTGTGGAAAATGACCTGGTGCGTGCTTGGTAGCAGGCAGTAGGAAATATTTGGACTACTGCTTTGCGTAGAACACTAAACGCCTTTTTCGGTGGACTAATGTGGACAGCAGAAGGCAGGACGTGACCACAAAACCAGCGAGGAAAAGGCCTGGTGCATGCTTGGTAGCAGGCAGTGGGAAATGTTTGGACTACTGCTTTGCATAGGACACTAGCCGCCTTTATCAGTGGACTAATGTGGACACCAGAAGGCAGGACGTGACCACAAAACCAGCGAGGAAAAGGCCTGGTGCATGCTTGGTAGCATGCAGTAGGAAATGTTTTGACTACTGCTTTGTGTAGGGCACTAAACGTCCTTTTACGTAGACTAATGTGGGCAGCAGAAGCCAGGCTCTGAACCCAAAAACAGCTGGGAAAATAGACGGGTGCTTAAAAAAAAAGGCAGCACAAAATGCTAGTACTCTGTGTGATGGAAAAATATTGCTTTGCCTCTAACAAGAGCTGTTTTAAGATGGACACTGGAAGAACAGTTTAACCTCTCCCTACCTAATACACAATCTCTTCCTCCCTGTAGTCTGAATTTGGTGTGTTTCTTCAGCTCTGAGAAGAGCTATGTTTTGGTGGTATTATGGAGCTGGTGACCGGCTCCTTTAAATTGTCCCTGCTCGAGTATCTCTCCATCTCTACTCTACACTGACCCAGTATACACTGCAGGTAGCCCTGAAAAGGGCTTTTGTGTTATCAAGAGGCCTAAAGACTCACCCTAGCAGCTGAGCGATCTCTCCCTATGCTTGTAGAAAGCAGGCTCCGGATGCAATGTGCGCAAAATGGTGGCGGCAGGGCTTAAATAGACCCTATGATGCTGGGCGAGCAGCCAATCACAGTAATGCCACAACCAAGATGTCTGCGATATTACTGTGACTGGTTAAGAAGCCCAGCATGTTTAGTGGCTGCAAAGGAGGCGCCAAAACTGCAGGGCGGGACATCCGAATATAGCGAGGCGAGTACACAAATACTCGCAATGTAACGAGTAACCCGAATACCGTACTATCCGTGCGAATAGCGAATAGTAACGAATACACTCGCTCATCAATAGTCTTGACATGAAATTCTCACCCGATGTTGGTAACAACCCATCCAATCCACACAGGTAAAGAAATCACCATTGAGGTCCATACGTTAACTTATGTGTAGTAATGAGAAATGTCACAGGGAAAAAGGATGGAACACGTTTACTGAAATGTAACACTTTGTATAATAGCCTTTGTTGGTGATGAAGCTTCAAGACACCTCCTGTATTGGGAAACTAGTTGCAGGCATTGCTCAGGTGTGATTTTGGCCCATTCTTCCACAAAAACAGTCTTTAAATCCTGAAGCTTCCATGTGCTCTCAGCTTTAGTTCCTTTCATACATTTTCTATTGGATTCAGGTCGATTGGCTCGGCCATTCTAGCAGCTTTATTTTCTTTCTCTGAAGCCAACTGAGAGTTTCTTTAGTTGTGTGTTTGGGATCATTGTCTTGCAGAAATGTCCACCCTTGTTTCATTTTCATCATGCATTTCTAAAGATGTATGGGTTTGCTTTAACTTTGATACTTCTTGGAACATCTCTTTAAATTTAAGACTCCGTATCCTCCAGCACCTGCTTCTGAGTTTCCCAGGACTCCTTTAGTGATGAATACTGTTCCACAGGTCATGCAGATAAATGAGTTAACGCGTGCACCACATCCATGACTTCTTCCCCCATTTTGCAGATCCCTCCGACACAGTTGTATCTGGTTAAGTTGTTTCAACATGTTTTTCATATTTTCCTCTTAAATGATTTTTCTGGATCCCTCATGGCTTTATATAGCACCAATGAAGATAACAGCTGTGCCAAATTAGCAGGAAGTAATACGGGCACATGGGAAGCGGAGAGTCTGCCAGTTATTACACACCACGAATGCGGCTCATGCTGTGCCTGTCTCGGAAATCTTTTTCTTCGCTGTTGCTACATACATCATCCTTTGTCACCTCCAAGTTTGTGGATAATTATCCAGCCTTTTGTTTCTCACTAGGAACAGCCTTGACATTTGTGAAAGAATTAGAAATTGCATCTACTAAGGCCATAAAAAGTCATTGTTCCCGGGCGGCTGCAGCCATGTCATTTTTTTTACCTTTTCCGTGATTGTTCGTCATTGTTTAGAGATTAATCCTGCACTTAATGCCATTATGGCAACATAGAAAGGAACGATTTACCCGAGGAAATGTCACCATGGAGGGAGCATTCACTAAGGTGCAGCTGTCATCTACGCACCCATACAGGAAACCTGTCATAAGCTCACTGGGGACATGGATTCTAAGTCCTCTGGTAAATGTGAGCAGCACGGACCGGAGGTGACTGTCCAGCAACATCTGCAGTGCACTACAGGATCAGTAATGTATGTACACAGTGAC
>VIAB01052490.1:1258-14614 GCA_009801035.1 Oophaga pumilio | reverse complement strand
CCTGGGGATGTTGGTGACACGATGCTGTAATTATGAAGTTGGATGTTAAAAATTTTTTGCTCCAATAAAAGATGAATTTCTAAGGAATCAAGAGCTGGATTCACTCCTCTATCGACTACTAATCCTGCTGCACTGCAGATCTTCCATGCTCAGGCTCCTGGATTTCTGAGGGGTGAGCTGACATTTTTTCTTTATTAAATATTATAATTCTGCCTGTTAGATGGAAACTGAAGCAGTCAAAGGAGCCTGAAGATGTGTAACAAATAATCACAGCTCTACAGTGAGATCAGGAGAGCAGAGACAGGCCATTATACATCACACTGGTAACTCCCCCTTCTATTTAAAATAAGCTTTGAGGGCAGATCAGTGTTCAGCCCATAGCCCTGAACAGCTCATTTACATATAAGAAAAATGAGAATTTTTCTGGAATAAGACATCAAATCGCAGATATCAAGGTGTCATTTTATTCAGCTTTCTATGAACTACATGCCCATATAGACAGCATAGGAAGGTTGATCCTACTGACAGATTCCCTTTAATGAAAAGGCATGGCAGATTAAGAGGCGCCTGATCCATTTAAAGGCACATGCGACTTAATGAATCCATTGTGTCTTACAAATGTTATGTTCCTAAATGCACCATGCCAAAAATCTTACTCCAGTCTGAGACTGGAGTAAAGGTACTGCCACACTACTCGATCCCGCTAACGATCTCGTTAGCGTCGCATACTAATGAGATCGCTAGCGGGATCGTTTTAATATCGCTAATGTGGGACCACATTTAGCGATATAGCTAATGACGCTATCGCCGTTAGCGATCTTCTTAGCGATTTAGCGGTACAAACCCTTAAGATTTTTTTACATAATGTACGCTATCCCTGGTAATGAAATAGATGGGACCTTACCACACCACCTTAAGACCATGTTCCATCCAGTTTTGTGGAACTGTCCAGGTACTGGCTTTTCAACTATAGGGTATGCCACACTAAACAACATCGCTAACGGGATCGCTAAAAAACGTCACTATTTAGCGATCCCGTTAGCGATGTTGTTCTGTGCGGCAGCTACCAGCGACGAGGCCCCTGCTGTGATATCGTTCATCACAGCGATCGTTCCGGACCCTATTTTCGTCGCTGGCGCCCCGCTGGTAAGTATCTTATCGCTGTGTGTGGCACCTTTTCTTAGCGATTTAGCGGTACTTTTGTACCGCTAAATCGCTAAGAAGATCGCTAACGGCGATAGCGTCGTTAGCTATATCGCTAAATGTGGTCCCACATTAGCGATATTAAAATGATCCCGCTAGCGATCTCATTAGTATGCGACGCTAACGAGATCGTTAGCGGGATCGAGTAGTGTGGCAGTACCTTATGTTTTACTCCCTTGTTTCTATATAATCTTTTCTTTTTTTTTAAAGTGGCTTCATTTTCCTTTTATTCTTGCTATCACTTTTGGTATATCTCTCTGCGGCTATTACCAAATGATACCTCATAGCACAGGATCCATCCATTCTGAAGCCAATTTGTAGAACAGTAGATATAGTAGTTTAATAGTTTAGTAGATTTTCGTGTTCAGTGTTTCAAATAATTGAAGCTGGAATCATCACAGTCAATGGCTTCACTGCTTAGTTTTTTTTTATACTTATAGCATATAATGTTATTTTAAGGTTGCATTCACACGTTGCAGTTTTGATGCAATTTTATAGCACTTGTATTTGTATATATGAATTTTTGGCCAAAACCACAACTAATCATTATAAAAAAAAACTGAACACAAATTCCTTACATTATGGTAGTCTTGTGATGTATGTTTTCAAACACAAATTAAAAATTGCTGCTCACTTACTTGATGCTCGAGATATAAGTATATCCAAATAAAAAGGAAAATATAAGCAAAACAAATTAGCAAACTATGTTAATCCTGTTTGTGGGCATTATCTTCTTAAAATTGAGCATTTTTTAATTAAAAAAGGAGCTTTTTTCTAAATCCTACCTTGTACCCATGATGAGAGTTCTGAGTTTTCTTGCTGCACCTGTTATCAAGATGAGACAAGGAATAAACCCCCAAAAGTTCTATAATAATAAAATAAATCTAAAGGATTCCTGCAAATGTTTATCTCAGAAATGGAAAGCCAGAAATTGGCTCCATGCCAGCGGTTCTAAACAATGAGGAAGAAAAGCATTTTCTTCTCTGATCTCTTATCTCTGGAATTGCAAATATGTATTAAATTGTTTAAATAGTCAAAGTGTTAAATGTTTCTCTCAGTTAGGATGATTCATTCATATTGTTATACTGCAAGATGTGATATTCAGATAGTGTTTTCATTAAAATACATTCATTTTATTAGACTGTCATGTACAATAAATGGACTGATACCATATATTTCAGCCTGAAATGTTTTGTACGCAGTAAAGAAGGTACTAAAACAGAACATTGTTTTTGTATTCATATTGGTAAGAACAATGTATAAAGCAATACATAGTTATTCTTATTGTCATTGCATCATATGTTCAAAATATCATACAAATAAGGAATGTTTTGATTAGATTTACTAGTATATTATCAGAAATTGTAGCTTATAAGTTTATAAAGACTTAATAGGTGTTTTATTATAATTTGATATAGGTTTTGAAGATTTACAAAATTCAAATTTGCTATGTTCTGAGACACAATTTTTTTTTTTCTTATTTTTCCATCAATGGAGCTATGAATTCGTTTTTATACAATTATTTTAACATTTTTTTTTAGACCTTCTAGGGAACTTAAATAGTAAAATAAAGATGGCAGACCTGGAAGAATTCATAAGGCTTTCAGGCTGCCATGACAAGCCATTGAAATCCTGCAGTTTTGTCACTGGAAGGAACAAAGCGAAGTGTCCATTGGGCTGACCACTATTCTGCCATGGCCACTACTCAATCACATGAATCAAAGCACAAATCAAGTTTTGTCTTGACTACTTCTTGTTTGGTATTTAAAGGCATACCCTTGTTGGTAATGCAGGACTAGAGAACATTTGGACAACATAAATATTCTAAAACAAAAGAAAAAAATTAGCAAGAAAACCACCAAATAATGAATAAATAGATAACTTTTATTGAATAATCACATGGAATCAAACTTGACATAGTACAAATACATATAAGGGAAAAGGAGGAGACATGAAGGTAGGCAAGAGAGAGACTGTAGGCCAGTGTAAGACTTGGACAAGCAGGGAAAGGAATAATCACATTAAGTGTGCACAGAAATAACATAGACTGGCAGATGTCATGGATGGTTGTAAAGTATACCTAATGTATATTCCACCATAATGTAAAGTCATAGGATAGAATGCCTGCTTACACATAGTAAGTCCGGACCAACGACAGCCTTCCCCACGACTAGAGTTGAGCGATACTTTCCGATATCCAAAAGTATCGGAATCGGAATTCCGATACAGCCAATATCGGCCGATACCCGATATTTGCAGTATCGGAATGCTCAACCCTACCCACGACCCCTGACGCACGTTTTGCGAGCTTGCTTTATCAAAGGGCGAGTGGCCACTACAGTCTCTCCCTTGCCTACCTTCATGTCTCCTCCTTTTCCCTTATATGTATTTGTATTAAGTCAAGTTTCATTTTAAGTGATTATTCAATAATAATTATATATTAATCTACTATTTTTTTTTTCTTGCTTCTTTTTTTTCTTTTGTTTTGGATATACTGTTTGGAGTACTCCACCTTAGTAATTGTATGATCATTACATGTCGGGAGAGCTTGACCTTAATATGCATTCAGCCTCAATAAATAAATTAAGCTCTCAGCTGAGCTCAGTTATCCACTTCCATCCCCTTTATAATCTGGGTCCTGATTCTAACCCTTGTCAGAGCTAGCTTTTGCTGTATGCCTTGGAGGAGAGATGTTTATATGAGGAGTTTTGGAGGAGTTATCTGTGACTGTTTCATGGTTTGTAGGTGTGGTAATTGCCTTCCCTCCTCTTACTTTGGTTTTTCTCCTGTCCTCCACTCCCCTGTGCATTCCTCTGTTATATGTGAGTGAATATTTGTATGCCTTGTACTTTCAATTTACCCTTGTTTGTGTTACCTTGTTCGTCACATTGGTGTACTGCGGTGCACAGTAGCACCCCTCTTCCCTTGGTGGGGGCTGAGAACAGATGGAGGGGAAGAGAACAGATGGAGGGCTAGCTTAGGGGATAAGGCAAGGGTGGGGGCCCGGGATCTTTACCTTCCCAGGGAATAGGGTGTGCTAGGGCACCCCCTAATGGTAGGGACAGGGATGGAGCCGCTGGTGCTGGGTCACCCGACAGCTGAGTCGTGACAGCATGTCTTCCAGGTTCTGATGCTGCAAAACAACCCCAGACCATCACACTACTACCAACTATATTTTACTGTTGGTATGATGTACCTTTTCTGAAATGCTGTGTTACTTCTATGCCAGATGTAATGGGACATACACCTTCCAAAAAGTTAAACTTTTGTCTAGTCAGTCCACAGAGTATTCTCCCAAAATCTTGAGGAACATCAAGTTATTTTCACGCAAAACTGAGACAAGCCTTTACGTTCTTATTGCTCAGCAGTGGCTTTCAGCTTGGAACTCTGCCATGCAGGCCATTTTTGCCCAGCCTCTTATGGTGGAGTTATGGACACTGACTTTAACTGATGTAAGTGAGGTCTGCAGTTCTTTTGATGTTGTTGTGGGGTCTTTTATGACCTCTTGGATAAGTTGTCGCTGCAATTTTGGTCGGCCAGCCACACCTGGGATGATTCACCCCTGTTCCATGTTTTCACTATTTGTTGATAATGGCTCTCACTTTGGTTTGCTGGAGTCTTAAAGCTAGAGAAATGGTTTTATAACTTTTTCCAGAATAATAGATCTCAATTTCTTTGTTTCTCATTTGTTCCAGAATTTCTTTGGATTAGGGCATGATGTCTAGCCTTTGATGACCTTTTGGTCTAAATCACTTTGTCAAGCAGGTCCTATTTAAGTGATTTCTTGATTGAGAACAGGTGGGACAGTAATAATGGCCTGTGTGTGGCTAGAGAAGTTGAGCTCAGCTCCCAAAAGTTGTGCTGAACCACAGTTAATTTATGTTTTAAGGGGGGGGGGGGGTGTAATCACTTTTTCATAAAGGGCCCTGTAGGTTTGTATTTCTTTTTCCCTTAATGATAACGACCTTAATTTAAAAATTACATTTTGTGTTTAATTGTGTTATCTTTGTTCAACATTTAAATTCGTCTGGTGATCTGAAACATTTAACTGTGACAACCATGCAAAAGAATAGGAAATAAGGAAGGGAGCAAACACTTTTTTTTATAAATTATACAGGTTACTTGATAAAACAGTTTGAAAAAATGCCAAAGGTGTGTAAAGCTGCTATCAGAGAAAATGGGGGAAGGTAGTTTGAGGAATCCAAGTTTTAACACATACTCTTGTTTGTTTTACACATGTTTCGTTACTCCTTGTTTTTTCATATGTGTCTTGCTTGGTTCTGGTATAAAACTTTAACCTCATAACAATGTGATACGCAAACTGCTACTGCTGTAACTGCTCAGACTGGAGTTAAAGCCAATCCCAGCACAGTGAAAGGGGTTTTGCAAGTCACAAAAACAGCTGTCCACAGGGAGCAATGCTGTGAAAATACGTGCATAAGATATACTTAGCATTTCATTCCTTTCTGTTTAAGCACTGCATCCCCAATTCTCTCCACAGGTATACTGTTTATATTGATTGCAGATGTCCCAACCGGTATATCTGCAGCTAATAATTGACCTATTACAGTATATTACTGAGGAATGTAATTTGACTGTCACAATCAGTATACAGGTTGAGATGACAGCAGCAAATGTACACAGTTGGGAGTTCTTGTAGGGAGAATTGGGGATGCAGTTCTGGAACAGAGAGCGCTTCACAGACTTATCATCTCTGTCACCTGTAAAGCAGAAGCTTTCATGCCAGAGTAGTAGCCAGGCAGTGAACCAGATAAGTAGAAAAACAAAGTCTTTATTTTCCAAACTTTACAAATTAAAGTTCCAACCTTAGTCATCCGGATCGCAGCCTGGAATGTTCGTATATAGAACGCTGCTGTGGGCGCCTACATCACCAAAAGATTCCTAGGCGCAGTAACGGCTCTAATCAGTTCTCTGGCTCTAGTCTGTATTCAATCTCACACAGCCAAACATACATATAACCTCCAACTCTTCTGCAGATGAAATTAACAACTCACCAAATTCTTAGCTGCAGGATTAAATGTGAATCATAACCATGGGCCAGTTGCAAGACCCGGAGGGAGAGATCCGTCCCACCACCTGTCCAAAAATAAAAGCTCATGTCTGGTTTTCCTAAATCTGACTTGGACAAATAGCTTGACCCAGTGCACACTTATATTTTGCATTGCAACCATAGCTGTGGCTTGATTACAATGCTCTCCAGCGGGTTCAGTATGTTGCCATACACATCCTTGGGAACACGCAATGTCCCTCAAATATGACTACCATCACTGCCTCGCACTCCATTGGGGCTCAAAATCTAAATTCCCTATCAATATGTTTTTGGAATGTTGAAGGAAACGGAAGTACCTTGAGGAAGCCTACACCCACAAAAGAGAACATACATACTCCATGCAAATGTTGTCCTTGGCAGGATTTGAACCCAGGACCCCATAGAGTGCTAATCAATAGGTATATCCATACAATCATGTATATTATAGATAGAAAACAAAACATAAGACTAAAAGTCACAGTTTTTTCAGAAAAGTTGCTAAGTAATAACTGCAACACTGTAATATATATGTTTTAGAGTAACTAAAAACAGCATTAAATAAAATAAAATAAACAAAAAAAATTCCTGTCGAAATTGCTTTATTTTCTTGCATTTAGTCTGTGAAAAAGTCATATAAATTACATTTTCACTTATGAGCATGAAAAAATGGTGCTTAAAAAACTATCTTAGACATAAAATCCTCATATTAGTATGTTAATATAAATATAAAAAATCTCTGACTGTTATGTTTATGAATATATTATAGGAAGCCATAATCAAAAACATACTTCTAACCATCTCAGCAAGCACAAAACCAACATATTCAATAGTAATTGGAATAAAATGCAACATACAGCTGCCTCTCTCCTTTGATGTTCATATGAGGTTTTTGTTAATCTTTGATAGAAATTCCAGAAAAAAATATACACAACATAAACATACACAAAAAAAGCAACAAAATGCTGCCAAAATATCAGTGTTGCTAATATTAGTGTATATTATGGATAGTGGGTCATAAAAGTCAAGACATCATTACTTTTTAACCCAAGTGCTAGGGTTCTTGAATGGATTTGATTATGACCATAAAGTTAGAATAAAAATAAAATTAGTATCAATTTATTTAGATTTTTTCCTTCAAACCTTTCACATAGATATGATCTTTATATGACTAATTAGTTACTAAATGGACATACTGTTAAAGTCCAGGAATAAATGAGAAGGATCGAACCCTTTGCCAAGTATCCTGTGGCCTGAGACTTTCTGTGGATAATGTTTGCAGATGGAAACCTTCAGAGTCCACGAAGGAAACATTATCACTAATTCCCTACAATATAATTAATTTCCTCAATAACTGACAGATGGTGTCAAGTATCGGGGATAACAAGCACCTGTTTATTGCTGCTGTCTTCATTATTAACCTCTGAAGAGGTACGGCTCAAAAATGTTGAGTGTGTAAGCTACATATGATATTGTATGTCTTATAACATTGCAAAAATATCTTAACACTGTACTGAAATGAACTGCCACAGAAAAATGTCAAAAAACTAATTTATACAAATTATGGTATAGTTATACATTTTAGATACTCTTCTAATTTAAAAAAACTTGTGGAGACAAAAGTTGTTGTCGCCAATAGGAACAAATGAAATGTCAGAAATGAAAGGTAGTTTTTTTTTTACTGAACCCTAAAGGGCCCATCAACAGGCTAAAATTTTTTTAAAAATCTAGTAAGTTCGTATTAGAGATGAAGAGATCAGGCAAAATTTGAATTTGCTTGTTTGCTCTGATTTTCTTGTGAAATTCAATTCACCGAGAAGTTATTCTCCTTCTTTCCCTCTTTGATGCGGGCTCCGGCACAGAGTCCGTATCTTTTCCGGCACATGAATGTGCCCTTAACAGCCGTGGGTGGAATCACGATCCACATGCGGCTGTTAACATGTAAAATGCCGCTGTCAAGTGCCGCTGTCAGAGTGTTCTCTGACAGCAGCATTAAACATGATCACACTGGAAGCGCGTCACTACCTCTGCCCATCAGCACCCCGAGGTGCCTATAAGTTGGCATGACAAACCAAAGTCTGCAAGAGACCATCGTGGTTGTCATTGCCAATCTGTTATGAGCACCACCCAGTGGCTGAAGCCCTTCTACATGTGGCACAAGCGATCAGAAGATCGCAGTTTCAAGTCTACTAAGAAGACTAATGAAGCAAGTAAAAAGTGTAAAAATATGTTTTTAAAAATGTATATAAAAAGTACATAAAAGTTGAAATCACCCCCTCATTTTCTCATTCAAAACAAAACAATAAAATAAAAAAATACTTATTTTGTATCTCTGTTTTCAGAAACGCCCAGTCTATCAAAATATAGTAAGAATTAATCTGATTGGTAAACGGCATAATAAGAAAAAATTAAAAATGCCTGAATTACATTTTTTGTGGTTCATTAACATTGAAGTAAAATGCAATAACAGGAGATCAAAAGATTGTATCTACCCCAAAATGTTATCCATAAAAATGTAATCTTAGCACACAAAAAATAGGCCCTCAGCCTTCCCGAGATCAAGGGAAATGGAGATGTTGGGGGGTCTCTGAGAATGGCGCCTTTATTTTATTATTTTTTTTTAAAAAAAACTTTGGATATTTTCAGCACTCAAGTAAAAAAGAACCTATACATATTTGCTATCTGCGAACTCGTAATGACCTGGTGAATCATAATAGTAGGTCATTTTTAGCATTTAGTAAATGGGATAAAAAAAATGTATTGCTCTGAAGATAGATATCACAATACATACAGCCACCAATACATGATGTGTCACTGCAGATGAGTAGGAATGAGCGGACAATGGATGTTCGGGTTAATCGGATACCACCAAACTTTAGTCCAAAGTTCGACTCGGGTACTAGAACTCTACCAAAACTTGAACACGAACCAGAACCCCAAAGAAGTCAATGGGACCCAAACTTTGGTTCCTCCCTCCCTGTCTTACACCTTTACCGTTCGGATTCACTCATATCTACATATCAGTTCTCATTAAGGAACAGCACAGACCCTATGCAATGCCAAACAAGCTACTAATATCGTATTATGTCGTTTTACTTATGGTGCACTGTAATGTCCAATCTCAACTGAATTTACTCTTTAACCAAACTCAATGAGACTCTTGGATTTGTTGTCCCTGAATTACATGGTGTGTAATATAAATATTATTTCCAAGAGGTATTTTATCTTCAAAGTGGTTTTGTTTAACCCACAATTCAAGTTTGGCACAAAGTTAAATGTGGTACTTTTAATATTCTGATAAGCATGTTGTCTTAATATACACAGCTTAACAACAAGCATCAGCGTTACAGCTGTAATTGTAACTATCAAGATGCTGTTCTTTGTAATTAGACAGTCAAGATGGTACTCAGCAGCATGGCAGCATACACTCTCATTTGTTTAACTATTAGAAAAGAAAAAAGCTTCCCAAAAAATAATGTCATTGTTTAGTTCTCTTAATTGACCATCTGGTTTACACAAAAAATGTCCAGGAAAAGAAGTCACATTTGCGTTTCTTTCTTTTTTCTTGTTATTTTATTTTTAATACAGAGAAAGAGCATGGAATAAAACTTGTCAATTCAAAATATCAATGTTAAACTAAATATGTTTTCATCTGTGAAAATGCAATATTTTATATTTTGCATGAGATCAGAATAGCTGTGCTAGAATTTGTTCACATTTTCTTTTTATCAAGGGCACTTTATACTCTTTTTTTTTATTTTGGTGCACCACAATCCCCCAGGAATGCACTCTCCCTGGTGACATACTATCACAGTGCATTGCAGGAGAAGGTTAAATGACCACAATGTATACTTTTATTGAAAAAAGAAGAAATTCCCAAAAGGTCTACAAAAGCATGATTTATTTTATATATATATATAATTCTATTTATTTATTTTTCATTTAGTAAAAAAGAGTCTTATGATTATAAAAAAAATGAAAACTCAAAAAGTGTTTGCTAATGACATTTGTAAAGAAGTACATAAAAATACAAAACCATGCAGAACATTTATTTTTGTGGTGCATTGTGTCGCTTTTTTATTTTTCTACCTTTTTGCAATTTTTTTTCTGTTTATCTTGCTTCCAAGTGATTGAGTGCACTGCAAAATGTTCTGTCCTCTTTGTTGCTCAAATACGTTGCTGTATCACCGACTGGTGCTTACCCGCTGTATTTGCATAGTGCACAACTCTGAGCCTGAGCCTGAGCCTGCGCATGTAATAAATTTAAAGTACAGGTAGCTACATACGGCATATCATATATTGTTTTTTTAACCCATACACGGCTAACTGTTGCATTTTCAGTAAAATTATTTGATTTGAGGGTTTTCTTGAATATGTTTCCACAGATATTTTTATTGAATTTCATAATTTTACACAGTAATATTCTATACGTAAACAGTACATACCAAAAAGGATCATCAGTAAGACACATCTGGAATTGTCAACCTCTGCCTAGACTTCCTTTCAATAGCGCTCCAATCTATTAGATTGCAATGGTATCTACTGTGAACAGCGCCCTCTTCAGGTCAACTCACAGATTTCCAAAATTGATTCAGGTCTAGGCTTCAGGTTGGGCAGTTCCGAAACTTTGATCTTCTGGTGAAGCGGTTCTATTGTTGATTTGAAGGCATGCTTAAGGTCGCTGTCATGCTGAAAGGTGAAATTCATCTTCATCTTCAGCTTTTTAGCACAGGCCTGAAAGTTTTGATGTAATATTGACTAATATTTGAAACTGTTCACATTTCCTCCACTGTAACTAAAGCCCCAGTTCCAGCTGTTGAAAAGCTGCCCCAAAGCAAAATGTGTCCCCATGCTTCACTGTCAATGGTATTCTTTTGGTAATGCACAGGTTTTGCTTTGCACCAAACATACCATTTCGAATTATAGCCAAAAATGTTAGCATCAGATCAGAACACGTTTTCCCACATGCCTTTGGCAGATATGATGTAGTTTTTGGAAAAAGCATAACTGGGCTTGAATAAAGAATACGGAAGATTGTTGTCACATTCAGTACACAACCATTTCATGCACGAAATTTCTGAAACTTCTTTTATGATTCTGTAGGCCTTTTGGCAGCCCCCAAACTGATTTTCTTCTTGTCTTTTCATCAATATTTGAAGGAGATTCAGTTATAGGTAATGTCATGGCTGTACTAAACTTAATAAGGTTATTGGTGACCTTTATTATTTTTGCATATGGGGCTAAGAACTAACAGGCGCATAATTGCTAACTACCTGCCTGTGCGGCCCAGCACCGATCTCCGCTGGCTCACAGCGGTCACAAATTGTTCTTGCCAGCATTTCCCAATTCACCTGATGTCACATTGACAGAGCAGAATCTTCTCTTCCTTAGTGTTCTGCTGACAGCTTCTCTGCAGATGTCATGCTGATTGACAGCTGGCTCTCAGCACAGTCGACAAATATCAGAGTGGAAGAGAAAGAGATGCTCTGTTGACAAGAGGTGAAATGAAGCAGGGGAATTGGCAGCAGGGCTGACAGAGATCATCCCAGTGCAAAACAAGCAGATATATAGCAGCTACCTGCTTGCTAGTTCTTAGACCTATACACAAAACCTGAATAACCTCTTTAAACTTCTTCTTTATGACCATCTTCACAGTATCTCACTGTAAGATTAGCCTTGGAAAAAATGTTGTACCTTCTCCTGGCTGACAACGTTCAACAATGAGATCCTTTTTCTGTGTTGTAAGCTGTTTATGAACCATGGCTTTTGCTGTAAAATGCAGTTAAGAAATGTCAGAAAAATTCTACTACTACAGCTAAACTTTATATAAGCGTAATCAGATTCACTTGTAAAAAATGGCAGCTTTGTACTAACTGCTATTTAACAGTCTTCGGCCCCTCCACTCACTATAACCTGTCCGGTCCTCGCAACATCTTCTGCTTCCTCTGCACTATTGTGGGAAACTTCATACCTTCCACACTTTGCTGGGACTTCTGGGTGTCATGACACTCGGGAGGGTTCTGCGCATATGTGTAGGAGATCATGGTTTACACTTTTATTTTTTTTAACCTTTGGATGGGCCATTATGGCTCAGAAAAATGGTAATCAGTGGTCGTCATTTTTCTGAATTTCAAAATCAGCAATTTGGCAAATGTGGATTTTTGTAAAAGTTGAATACAATTCAGTTCCACTCAAATTTATTTTCTCATCTCCATCCTTATATAAGAAAAATAAGTACAAAAATTGCACTTACTGAAAAAATGCTAGCCCCTAAATTTACTCATTTTGTTTTAAGTGTATCTATTCTACTTAGCGTAGCTGCATGCTTGTAAACAAAGAGCTGTTTTTGGAATATTTATTTTCTGCATACGCTTACCTTTACATACATTAACTTTTTTAATTAAGAAAAGGAATGGAAAGAAAAAATAAACATACATTTCTTTTTCTCACTTGTCATGTTTATGTTCATAAATGCACATCAAAAGATTCTTGTTTACATAAGCAGCAAAAGTAAATTATATCTCTATTTACCGAGAAGTTTCCATGAAGCCAATTTATTATTCCTTGAATAGTAATAAAAGTTCTCAGACTACAGATGCCTTTGTCTCAGGAGAAAACATTATAATCTTAGGTGCATTTATTCAAAATCTGCCTAAAGTATGAAAAAGATGATTCGTCAGCAGATTTCCTTTTAGAAACAAGGGTCATATTTTATAGGCACTTAAACCATGCAATCACAAACTGTCCATGTCTTGTCCAAAGACTACAGACATCAGCATCCTTATTTCCATACAAATCTAGGTCAAGGCAATAGCTGTATGTTAAAGAGCTGGAATATCATCGACAAAGCAAGAAACAGCCAGAAAAATATCATGGCACCTAAAATGCAAATCTTTTCAAATCATACATCATAAATCAAACTGACATTTAGGAACTAGCAATCACGTGGCAAATAAGGTTATAATTGACCATAAACTGTTCGGTAAATCCATTATTTAATGAATATTTTAATTATTATAGTCTTTTCGTCTTATTCTAGGCGATTTGTGGAAAGGTATATTTTCAAAAATTATTAGATTAATTAAAATTTAAAATACATTTTATTA